>JAPDOI010000320.1:0-202500 GCA_029168955.1 Aplectana chamaeleonis
CAAATCTCCTTATCACTGTTATGTTTTTCCATTACCGAGCGCTCCGCCGCTCGTTCCGGCCCGTTCAATCCGAGCCAGGGATGGAGCGGAACTTTTTCTGAGCTTCGAAAATCGGAAATCGGAAGGACTCACCTCAATTTCGGAAATCAAAATCTTAGCGCCAAAAACCATCGGAAATCTGTTCCGCTCATCCCTGATCCGGAGTAAGCTAGACTTTACAAAAGTGCTAGAGGTGTACCTGCCTGGTTTAGTTATATTTATTCTTATGCCGGGTATTTTATTGGGCACAAGAGCGGAAAATCGGCTTTCCAAGCTTGTATAATCGCATCATGGCCTCTTTTAAAATGTTTAGCGCCAAAAGACTCATTTCGTTAGTGTGAGAAGTTTCACATTAAATTCAATATTTGACGCTCCAAAATTGTTGTCGTTCTTTGATGACTGAAATCCACTGTTACAGCTGTTTCAACAACGAACACATCGGAAAATCTTTCGTGCAATGTCCCCGTCAGCTGATGGTTTCTCTGAAATTCCGGAAAACTTCTTTTTCTCCATTTCTTTTATTGTTTTTTCTCTTAGAAGTACTCATAGGTGAGGCCCTATCAATTACAGTTGCATTCACTTCTGAGTGTTTTGAGTGCTTGAGGGGCATAGGAAAATTCTGGAACGTATTCGAAAGAGAAAGGGAATGGAATTTTTTTCTTCGCATACAGTACCGCGCATGTTTTTTGCAAAACGGCGTTTTGCGGCTTTTTTTGTGCTCACGAAGTCGCCGTATCGCCATAATCCTCGCGTCGAAGCGCCGCATCGCGTTGTATTATATATGCTGTCTGTCCTCATGTTCACCTTTATGTGACAAATTAAATAAATAAAAAGAAATAAAAACTCTTTGAACTTTGACGAAATTAGATTTTCAGGGAGTTTTCGTGTGTTCTTCTCAGTCAGGCAAATGCAGCGAAATGTGTAGAAAGTCTTTCGAACTCGTGTATTTTGTTCAAAAAATACGTTTTTCTTATAAAATTCACATTGACCACAGCAGGTCAAAACATTAAGACAGATGTCTGCAATGATGACCGTCTGATCTTTCATAGTGAGATATTTTGCAGTGAAATTATGCAATTTTCTATGAACTTCTGGAGTTGAATCTACCATTTTGTAACACTATCGTGTAGCACTCCAATGACATGCAATTCAGAAATGACTTCCAATTTAAAATCGGACTACTTTAAAGCTAATTATGGCGACGCGGCGCATTGTGAGCGCACGAAATGCTGCAAAACGCTTCTTTCTTGCGAAAAATTTGCGCGGTATTGTAGCCTGCAGATGCGTGACGAAAGCTCAGTGTACCAGCCTGTGTAGCCTAGCAGCCTACAGGCAGTGGTAGCCTTCGGCTCACTTATCTACGATTTCGCTTCATCTGTTCTTCTCACGTGTAACGAGAAACTCCTAAGCCGTAAACGGAAAACCGCAAGAGCTCTTAACTATCATTTTCTGTTTCTCTGTTATTATGCACGTTCGTGTGGGCGTACAAAAACATCTCAAAGAATCGATATTTTTCAAAAAAAAATGCGAGCCGCAATCCTAACCTTTTGAAATATATGTAGTGAAGAAACTCCCAGTCAGACACGTGTCCTGGAACTCAGTGCAGCAGTCACTTCAAAAGTCGGGGCTATAATAGGGTTCGAACTGCTGGGTCGCGGCGACAACGGTAGGAACGCCCTCCTCTGATCGACCCTGCTGAGGAGACCTTCAGTTCTCCCGGATAAGGGCTAAGCTCATCGAGTCACGGCAAGGTTTGGAAGAGTTTGCCCCATTGGGGTAATTAAAATTGGAGCAGCAGAAGTTATCTACCTCACCTGCTACCTGATTTTTACCCGATCTACCCATGACTGTAACGGGCATGTGCTTTTGCTTATGAATCAGATATTAACGTGTGCAGACTACCTCTGAGACGGCGCAGTGTCTGGATGAATGTATGAACCAGGTGGCCGCCTCAGAATGTCTATGGTAGTGTACAGGCCATGTAAACGGCCAATGTCTCACCGTCTGACTGCGTACCACGCGCTGCGCGACATATACACGCACGTGCGTCGTAAGCAGACGAGTTTCGGCCTACGCGCGGCGGCCGGAAAAGACATGACGCGCGGCGGCCAAAACTCGTCGCACGGCGGCCAGTAAAACCACGTTCGCTTCCGACGCGCGTGCGGTCGCGCAGCGCGTGGTACGCAGTCGACAGTGAGACATTGGGCCGTTTTATGGCCTGTAGTCCTGCTTTATGGCATTATACTGTGTGATTCAGGTGATCTAGGTCGCGTAAAAAGCGAAGCTAGTGCACTTGTAGGTGACCCCCCTTCCACCTCGAATCGAGTGCGGTAAAAGCGCTACATGCACGTAGTTCATCAACGAGAGTTGAAAATTTGAGGCGACCATGTGAGTATGTAGCTTAGTGTTTTGGAAGGTTCAAGTGGATCAGCCCAGAAACTTACTCCTAAGATTTCTTCCTCCTATTTAGACAAAAACATGCAAGTCATGGTTCTCTGAAGTATTGGGCAAAGAAAACTAGTTAATTATCGCATGTCGTTTGGATCAGGAAGCAGCGTGGCTCTTTCCAAGTTTTATCTTACACATGAAATCAACAGAGAAACTTTCGGAACTAGAGATTGCGACGTTTTAAAACAGGAATTTCTCGCAGATAGTCATGTTTTTTTCTATTCAAACATAATCCCATTATGCATACAACATGATGTTTTCACCGGATTCTCCATGCCTTTTTATGTCCTTGGATTTCAAGTCGTCGTCAACGCTACATGGGACATATGTAGACCACATAAACTCCATAGATGCTCATATTAATCCTTTAGTAAAATTGTTGTTTTTTCGTTCATTGCCATGTTTCTCTCTACAAGAAAAATTTGAAAATTCGCAGTTTCCTCCCCTGTAATTCGCATTCAGTAAAGGAATTTGGGAAAATCTTCGTTTGAATCCTTAAAAAGCCTCATGGTTAGGGCTGTGGAGAAGTGTTCCGTTCCGCTTACGTATCTCCGGCCTTTCTTGGTTTTTTTTCGTTTCAATTCCGTTTCTGTTTTTTTTGGCACGGTAAGAGAAAAGAATCAATATTCTTTCTTTACACTTTTTGGAGTATTTTCACGTAGTGAAGGCGGCTTCCAGCGAAACGGACGATATAGCAGCGCCGACATAAATGCTAATGTTTTGGAAGAGTCTCTGGTTTTGCAAATGAGCCTATCAGTTACCACATAGAATGGTAATTGACCAGTCTTGGTCCGAAAAAAAGATCTGTTGTAGAGCAAATAATTTCTTTTTGAACTCTCTATAACATATGGCGAAAATTTGCGGAATTAAATGCGAAATTTCCGATAAGAAAAACCAAGGAAGTTAGACATTTCCCAACACAATATATAATCTTCTGCTATAAATTATGGGCGTTCCGGGATGGGCATATACTTATGGTGTACACATTCTTCTCGAGGTGCTCACGTGCTCTGCTTCACGCACGACTGAATAGCATGCCATACTAGATCACACTGTAGATCCCGTGTTTGTCCCTCTATTGGATGGACATTCTAAGCTAGTACTCAGGGGCCATATGCAGGAACGAGGTTAGGCTAGCTTATCAATCGTTATCATCACAAAAATCACTCTTCCTAATAAACTTTTGAGATGATAACGACTGATAGGCTAGCCTAACCCCATTTGTAGCGTTCATGTATACGACCCCACGTGGTCGCGAGATTCTTTTCAAGTAAGAAAGCTAAAATTTCCCTGCAAATGCTTATTTTTGGTGAGCTCTTTTGTGTTCAACCGTAGTTGAAATACCCACTCAAAATATATACATTCATACTCTTATAAAGACAGAGAATTAATCGTTCGATTTTCGATCAATCGTTTTGTTATTAGCGTAGAACTGATTTTTTGAACAGAATCCCTACTCTTCCTAATGCAAATCTAATTCCAATTCTGTAGCCATTCGTCCTTCACCAGACTAGCGGTTATCGGCCCTTACGTTTGACTTCGATCGCGCAAACGTCGATGCTTTTTCCGCGCTTTTCATACTAGCGCGCGTCCTTCAACGTCGTTGAGGTCAGCGCAAAAGGTTGTAGATCGGGAATTTTTCTTTATTCATCTCCAACATACATGCACCACCTGCGACAACTTTCCTTCACAACACAAGTTCACAGGAAAATCCCCATTAGAAGCATCCTTAAATGTTTCACAAGCCGATTACATTTCCCAAACAACAGATCAGGACTACGTCTAAAGGGATATGAGTGGAATAAGGAAAATGTTCAAAGTCATATGTTCCAGTGAAAGTCTCATATAACATACGCACATCCATGCATTTGCCTGCAAACTTCTGTTCCCGTATCATTGAACAGCTATGAATATAGCACAATCTCCTTTTGTTCTTTTCGTAGGCAATCTATCTACAAACAAGTGCTATTGGGAGAATGTCAATATCCGCGTCATCAGGCCTGCATCAAACGGAACGGTGGCTTTTCCGAAATGTCGAGTGAGGTGTGAGCGTTAGCAAAATAATTGGGGGGGGAGAGAGATTCCCCGTGGACAAGCAGAACTCCCCCGACTCAGTGAGAGTAGCAGAGAACGTCCCTAAAGCAGAGCTGAAGGGGGAATACCTACTTCGGTACTTCTCTTGCTCTCTCCGTAGCATGCCTCCCCATCTCGTCGCGACCTGAAACACCTTGTTAAAAAATTTTTCAAAAAATCAGACTGCTAAATATCGCTGTGTTTAACAGTTAGGTATGAGCAAAAAATCATGGCTTCTGACAAAAGCTTACAGAGAACCTTCTCACCTTCTCTATTCCGGACTGAGGTTCTCTACATTTCCTTTGAGGCTCTCGTCAGAGGGTCAAGCGGGCGTCGTCCAGCTGGACAACAGGGGGACGTAAAAAATTCCGAAAAGTTTTTTTTTTTTTTGGGGGGGGGGGTGGACGTAAAAACTCTGGGCCAAAACTTCAAAAAATCGGGGGTGTTTTCATTCGGTGCTTCGGACGTGGCTGTCTTTGACTTACTTGACTTAATCGGTTGGCTTTCGCCTGACGCGGTCATTCCGCATCTTCACCGAGGTGTGCCGTCCTAGTAGTCAGCCGTGTCCATTCTTCACGGTCTTCAGCCACAATTTGAACACATTCCATCCAGCTGTCACTATTCCATTTCCTGCGAAACGAAACATCGCGCCTGAACTGTCTTTCGATGCCGAGTGACTTCAAATCCTCTTTAACCACATCCGTCCAGAACTTTCGCCTACGCCCAGGTGGCCGTTTCCAGACAGGATTTGGAGGCATTCTTAAAGCGTGTTGTACGAGACGATCCGGCGTTCTTCTTAGTACATGACCGAGCAGTCGAAGTCGACTTTCCATTGCTGCTTGAGATGGCGTTAGGAGATGCTGGCACCTCCCTCGTGTCAAGCGTTTATGTACTGCGTCGATTTCCTTGTAAAGGTCTTCGTTATGGCATACACGCGGCCAGAAATATCCAAGCAAACGCCTAAAAAGCTTCCTCTCCGTGCAATCCAATCTTTCCATCTGCGTCTTCGGTGCTGCCCACGTCTCCGATCCGTACATCATGTTAGGGCGAATAGCGGATAGGTAGACGCGCAACTTGACTTCCTTCGCGATGGTGGTAGACCACAAACACTTGGTTAGAGAATTAAATGCAAACGTAGCTTTCGCACATCGTTGTCGAATATCCGCTGCATAACTACCATCGTTCTTCAGCAAACAGCCCAAATAACAGAAATCGTCCACCGGTTCGTAACGTTGTCCGTCCACACAAACTCCCGTTGAAGGCCTCTGAGAGACCCACATCTGCTTGCATTTGTCGGGACGAAGGCGAAGTCCATAGGCTGCGGCATACTTCGAAACGAGGTTCACAATCCATTGCAGTTTTTCGTTGTTTTCAGCGAATAACATGATGTCGTCGGCGTACTCCAGGTCGACAAGGGAGCGTCCTGATGGTGTTAGGATCACATCCGCAGGAAACTGTTCTGCAACTCTACGCATGATGTCATCAACGGCGAAGTTGAAAAGAAAAGGTCCTGCAACGGCTCCTTGCCTTACTCCTGTTTTCACCTCGAAAGCTGACGTAAATCCGACAGGTGTACGAACTGCCGCTGTTGTTCCTTTGTTCATGTCCTCGATTAACCGAACATACTTTTCCGGGACTCCATCTGCTCGCAGAGCATTGAGCAATCGATCACGATGAGGAGAGTCGAACGCGGCTTCAAAGTCCAAAAAAGCAAGCTGTTGTGTGGCTTCGAAAACCGCTGCCACGATTCAATTACTCTTCTCACGACGAACACTTGGTCGATGGTCGATCTTCCAGGTCGAAACCGGCTTGCTCATCTCTGGTCGTTCTTTCACTATATTTGATAAGTCGCTCGAGAATGATACGTTCTAAAACCTTGTACATGACACGAAGTAGAGAGATTCCTCTGTAGTTCTTAGGATCCGTGACGGATAGCTTCTTGTGAAGAGTTACGATGATCGCATGTCTCCACGAATCGGGTATCCTTTCGCTCATCCATATAGCACGGATGGTGTTGGTCATTTCACGAATCCCAGACAGAGGAAGAGCTTTCAGCATTTCAGCAGTGATGTTGTCATCTCCACCAGCCTTTCCATTCTTCATTTTCCGGACACAATCCAAAACTTCAGACTCAGTCGGCGGTTCCTCGCTGACATCGTAATGTGCTCTCTGAACATGCGGGAGCTCAGGTACTGATGGCGCTGGACGATTCAGTAGTGAACTGAAGTAATCCTTCCATATTGGCAGCGTCGCATCACCAACTGCAACTCCATTGGTAGTGTTCAAGACAGGAGAACATCTCTTCATCTTCCCGCTATACTGTCGCAGCAACGTGCAGGCTTTCCTCGGATTCTTCTCCCTCCCAAGCCTTCTCGAACTCCTTAGCTCTACACGTCCACTCGCTCGCGGTCACTTTGGAAGCTGCCGACGCAACTTCCTCCTCAGACGCTTCTCCTCCACGAAGTTTCCTGCAGTTCGCAGAGCACATACTCTGTTGTAGGTAGATGTTGTTTCTTCTGAGACGTAGGCGAACTTCTTCTTAGGCTCTACAACCGGGAGTGCCTCTTTCGAAGCGTCCTGGATGCACTTGACAAAAGAATCCGCGTCACAAAGTTTCTTCTTAGTCCGTACTCCGATGTGAATAGAAACGCGTTGTCGAAAATTCCTTCTGCACTCTTCATCTCTGAGACTTGTCATGTCAATCCTCTGGAGAGGCTGAGCCCCTCGCTTCCTCTTAAGAATCCTCGCAGTGAAATTCAACAGAACAGGACGGTGATCCGAATCGAATGCGACATCCCACACAGCTCTAGATCTTCAAATGTCCGATACTGGAATATTCCTCGTCAGGACATAGTCGAGCTGTAGTTTCAAAGTTGTCATCTTCCGCTTCCGCTGCTCTTCTGGAGATAGCTGGGTTGGTCCCTGCCACGTAAGCTGATGGCGGCGATGATTCCTCTTGAATGTCGATGCAATAATCAGACCACTGCGTTCACAGAAGTCGACAAGGCGGTAGCCATTGTCCGATGTTTGCTCCACTGGGTAGAACCATTTACCGAGTACTTCGGATTCCTGATCAAGTCCCATCTTCGCATTTGCGTCAATCCCCACGACAAAAGCATGTTGACAAGGTATCCTGGCCAGCAACGTATTTAGTTCCTCATAAAACGCATCCTTCAAATTGTCTTCGGCGGTTCAGTGGGCGCATGAGCACTCACTATACACAGCTTGAATCCTCTGTGATCCCGCAGTCGTACGAATGCATTCCGACACGACGTTGAGCCGAACTCCTTGACCATACCATTGAAATCCTTCCTTACAGCTATTGCACAGCCTCCCGCTCTCCTATCGTCAGCGTTACCGCAGTAGATGGTGTACTCTCCGACGCTGATGACGGGTCTATCCTTGAGGCGGGTTTCCTGCAAAGCAGCAAACGGTGCATGGAAATAGCTCAGAAGTCTGGAAAGCGCAGTTTTTTGGATATCACTCGACAGCGATCGACAGTTCAGGGTGGCGAAATTGTGGCGTGTGACCAAAGACTCCATGAACTCACTAGGTACGGATCCTAAGGTGTTATGGACCAGAGGCCTTGGTGTGCCGGACGGCGACACCTTTATGCAATGTGCGGGATACTTTTGCGATATAGTTGTGCACGCTATATCGCTCGAACGTTCCCTGTGTAGACTCAAACGTCTGCTGGGTTCAGTAGAAGCAGGGGCACCAACGAGCAGGTACCAACAGACTTGTATACACACCCCCTGGCTGTCTTACATAGTGTAATAGCAACAAAAAAATCGAAGAGAACAATTCTGCAGCACCACAACCGTACTTGTGAGTAAAGTATCTTTACATAACGTTGTAATTGACATACATATGTTAGACAGTATTCAAATTTGCTGCACATAAAACAATTTTTTAGACGAACTTTAATCGGGCCTATTACCTCTGAGAGGCACAGTACACCCTCAGACATGAATTTAGTGATTTTTATTTTATTATGTAGTATTACCCTCTTGTATAACACGTGATAAGTGCGAAATCTCACTTCCTTCTAATAAGCGAGACATAAGCGACCACCACAGGCCCGACCCCCTTCGCTCACCACCACGGGCCACACCCCCTACCCGATGTTCGATATCGATAGCGGCTTGATCGATGGGTGAATTCCAACGAGTCCCTGTTCTTCACCCCATTGCCGAACTATCTGCTTATCCTGGCATGCTCTCGCACAACGATTACGAATGAAGAGAAATGCAGGCCTGAGACAACTCGTCCACCAATTTTTCACCTTCAAAATATAGACACCCCCTAAAACTGAAACCTAATACTCCTCCCACGATTTTGAAACCACGAAGTAAATCGTCTAAGACACGTTTTACCGTTGTCCGAAGCCGTTGTCCAAAACCGCGCCTTGGGCCGAAATGGGACAACTCCAATTTTTTTAGAAAGCAATTTTAAGATCTTGAAGGTGAAATTTCCATCTTTGGCCTACCTTCTACTCACTACCACGATTTCGCTCGGGAATTGCTCAATTTAGAGCATTCCTGAGGAAGGGATTTTACTTACCACTGCGGCGAGCCGTCGAAAAATATCAAGCTCCTGTGCTAAACCGCGTCTGGTGCAGTGCAGTGCCCGCAAAACCACCCCCTCTTCCACCCGCGCTCGCATCCCTTCTCGTTGAACAACATTAGTTGGGAATCGAAATTTTTTGAACCTGGGAAGGTTTACGCACCCACACAAGGGTTCCACGCACCCGTAGTTCTCGATGCAAACCTAGTTGAAGGTTTGTTATCCGTCCAAATGTTGACTTCTGCCGGTATTTGCTATTTGATATCAGTCATTCTTGCCTCGTATCCTGAGTGACCCCATCCAACAAGTTATCGGGAGTTAAAAACGTCCCCGAATAATGCTCGGCATACGGCTTAATTTTGCCCACACCGAGGTTGGAATCCATCAAAATTTAGGAAACGTTCTACATCCTCAATCTAATTTCCTCCGCTACGAAAATTTCCTATCAGCTCAAGCTCGCTAATTGCGTCATTTTTCAAGCATTCTTGACTTTTTGTTAGCTTACTACACAGTCACGATTAAAACAAAACCTAACGCAAGCAAGGAACAAGTATCCAGCGTTTTTTTTTTATTTCTGTGCGCTCTGTGTCACAATTTTATTTACTCCTTTCTCAATACAGATGTTGTTAATCTGTAGCGAAGGGCAAGTCAAAACTAGACTCTCCGAGGGTAATCAGTCGGATAGGGAGTGCAGAAGTTTTTTTCCTAAAAATTCAGGTTGAAAAATATATTTTATTTGAATTTTTTTGACTACAAAAACTGTTTAATTTTTCCCAGAGCCTGGAGGGGACGAAAGAGTTCTGAACATTTTCAAAAATTTTGATCTCCAGGGGGGACGTAAGCTCTGGTACATCCGTAGTGACCTGTCGATTTTGATTATCACCAGCAGCGGAGCGGTGAGCCTCAGTGAGGTATAAGTAGTGATAAGGAGATTCCTACGAAAAAGCTACCACTCCGCGCTTTGATAATGGGAAACAGGAGTTCACTTGAACTGAAACAGAGTCTAGCTTCGTCAAGGTCGTGGACAAAGGTCTGTCTGACCTTGCTCGTCAGAACTGACCGATTGACCGAGTCCTGCCCGGTCGATACGTACCAGGGACATCCTCTGTTTCCTAGTGTAATTTATTTCCGTTCATCGCGTGCGTCTGCGCGCGTACACTGCGTCTCCTTCTCCCCACACTTTCTCGCTCTGCACAAGCGTGCGAGGGAACAAAGTTAGTTTGGCTCGGAACCAGAGGATACTCATCCTTTCGTGGTATGCCGTGTAGGCAACATAAGGCAAATGGTTTGTAATCCTTTTTGTGCCAATGTTCCGATACTTATCAATTGGTCGAAACTGCGGCATTCAACAGCTATGAAGACTGATAGCAGAACGACTGGTATACACAATCGAAATTATTCAGCTTTCTTAAGTATATTAAATGCAAAAAGAACGGTCTTCCTGCGTTTACTCTGGACCCTGATACCGAGATCAGGGGGTTGCGCGATGGCGAATCAAAGCCAAATCTGGTGAGCGCTTCGCGCTCATCACAATTTCTTGGCCTGTAAAGGCAGCAGACTTTCTTCAAAATTGACGATTTTATGACATAATTCGAAGGGTCGAAGCTGATATGTAGTGTGGGAAACTAACAAAAAACAGGCGGCGACTGTATGCAGATAGAACAGCAATGGTTGTTTTTGTTATGGGGTAAAAGAGGACGATTCATGCTCTCGCGGTTGAAATAGCGAAATTAACAACAAAACGGTTGAGATAGCGAAGCCGATCGACTCTTACCGACTGTTATAGAACACTCACCCCGTTGGAAGTATACATTCCATCCGACGGAGTCGGTTTCGGATATCCGGGTCGGATAATCCGATCGGATAACTATCCGAAATCCGATCCGACGTCAAAATGGCGATTCCGGATTGACCCAAAATCCGATCAGACGAAAAAACACGATATCCGAAATCTTCGATATCCGGAAAAAAGAATTTTGAAGGATCCGATCAGAAAAACGGATAATCGGATAGAAAAACCGTAAAAACGGATAATCTATCGGATCGAAATCGGATAATTTAGGATAAAAGTCGGATAATTTCGGTTAAAAATCGGATAAAATTGCGTTCAATTCACTCAATTCAACAATCGCCCCCTGAAGGTAATTCCTGGCCCACTGCCCACTGTTTGTGCCTCGCTCAAAATTAGAAATCAATTTTTGTCGACGTTCACGGCGCAAATGACGATAATGTGCGTCTGTGATTTACGCGCGCACGTGTGCTTTGACGCATTGTCGGCGCCAAAATTGAAACTTGGAAATCGAGAAGGTTTTTTTCATCTACCATTCTTTTTCTCAGCCATAAGAGAGCATCGCATCAGGGGCGCAGAAAGTTGGCAACCTCAGACGGCTTGTACCATGAATCTTGAGCAGACAGGTTTGTAGATCTGACCGGACACGAAAACAGATGCAAGGAATCATGTCCAACGCGTTGACAATCAGGACATTTACCGGGGACTGACTGGTCAATCCTATGTGCAAAGGCCTTGACGTAGGTAGAATGACCGCATCGTAGACCTGCTAGGATGGCTCGAGTACGCCTGGGCAGGTCAGCTTTACTATCATCGACTCGAGGAGGCACTCCGCCATATATGGGATTGACCTGAGCAGCAGACAAGTATTATGTCACGAAACGTTTATTCTCAGCCATCTGCAGTCCTCTACGCGAGAGCTCAGAGGTAGCCAAACCTTGATGGTCAACAGCAGACAGGGCGTCATAGAGCGGTGTGCGTATGTTGCGAGGTTGGGGGGCCGGATGATAGGAGAGAACGGTTGGGATGGGTCGGGTTCTTAACGATGCCAATGAGGAACTGCTGAGACTGCAAAAAGCAGTGCTGCTCGACGGGGAGCAGGCCGGCTTCCTAGTGGAGATGGTGGTTAGGCGTCGATTTGTGGCATCTTGTAACGAGCCTGAGCACAGTCTTCTGCGCTCGCTGCAGTCTGCACCAAGAGGTTTCAGACAGATGCCTAGTCCAAATGGGGGCATCATGTTTTAAAACAGGCAGTACCATGGCTCTATACGTTGTGTGCAAAACTTCATTTTCGCTGCCCCAGGCGGTGCCAGCAAAGGCACGCATAATGTTGTTACGTGAACTAGCTGCACCAGCACGTATACGTGTGTTCTCGCGAAAACGTAGAGAGGGATCCAGGAAGGATGTTTTACACCTGGACTTTTATTTGCCAAAAACCTAGTCTTCCATTCAGTGGCGGAGAGCCGGAACGTGTCATCATTCGTCACGATTCTATGAGTACTCGTACCCACCGCGATCTTAGGTGGTCCTTCGTCTGTCAAATGAGCCCATTTAGAAAAACAACTTTTCATAGAATATCAGACCTCTAGGTCACTTACTATTAATATTTTGAAAGGGGAGCGAAACTCCGGGTGTTGTGAAGTTAACGGAGGGTGAAACACCGAGTAACGACGTCACCGCGGCCTGGCGGGACTCAGTTCTCGGGCAACCCGTTTGCCGCCTATCATGGTTTACATCTCCGCTTTTTTATCGATCTTCTGGATTTGTACTTTTTTAATTTAAGCTCAAATTGAGAGAAAATGTTTGTGTAACATTTGAAAAAACACAATTTTCCAGATATGTCCCTGCTTTGGTTTTTTGATATCCTTATTCATTTTTTTCTTCTTTTTTTTGCTCCGACGTAGCCCAGTGGTGATATTTATATGCAACTATGAGGCGTAATCACTTCAGTGCACGTAAATGACAGTTGCTCTTCACTACTTTTTAATTCGTATTATTTTTCGGATTACTCATACAATTTTTCTAAACTCCCAACGCATAGCAAAACAATAAAAGCCGCTGAAAAAAATGTGACATTGGATGAATCAGTGCGTACGCAATGACAGAATAGCGGTGCCGACGGCAAAATCGCTGCAACTCTGCGAGGCCCTGGTGCCCAACACCGCGTGATGTTTCAACTCCGCCCCAAACCTCTCGCTCGGCTACGCGCCGCCGGTCGCTGCAACTCTGCAGAGCCCTTTACATGTTGATAGCGCCAGTTTACTTCAAGGGGATGAGGCTAAGGGCGTTGAACAGCGGGCGGTGTTACCCAAGCGGGGCCCATCGTGCTACATATGGAAGGATAACGAGAAATTTGAGTATGTTGCCTTAGGAACCCCCTTCCTTCTTTCTCGCCCTGAAGAATGAATTCTGCTACTAAATTTCGACTTTGAGCTTTGACAACGCACCGTTTTGGAGAACAAAAGTTATCATCCACTCCGTATATCATGAACTTATTGCAGCAAGACATTTCGCACCTACTGCCTTACGCGACACGTCCCCAACCAGATTTAGGCCTTCTCCAATGAGGTGCGTTTCAAAAGTCTAAAGTTGTCGCATAATATTCTATTTTTCACTGAGATAGTTATACCCACAGCAGCTTTTTTGGGAAATGGAAGATCTTCATACTGATGGAGTTTCCTGGCTGCGGTGTCGAATGGGTAGTCCTTGTCCCTCCAAAGCTGAGCGAGCTCTGTTACATGGCTTGAAACATGCGGATAAGACTAACCGGAGAATCGTTTGAACAACTCTGCCGTTCTTGGAGGATAGCTGACGGGTATCAGCAATTTTCTAAGTTCTGAGAGAGCGAGGGAAATCCGCAACACCGAAGAAGCCAGGTATCTGAGATGGTCAATCCTGGCCGATTTGTTTCCAACTGGACGCTGACGGCCAATGGTGCTTGAGCTGATTTTTTGAATTGTGACACAAAGACCACGGTCTGTAGGGCATTATTGTTATCCGAAGGGGATTCTTCGTATAATGGATTGTTTCGGAAGATGCTCTCTTTTTTTCCGGATAATGGTACGATTCGGCAGGGGTGGTAATAAATGGGTTTCAAAACTCGACTAAACCGCGAGCAGGTAGAGACCATGTAAGTAGTGTATGACCCTCCCAAGGATTTTTCGGAAGCTTTCACTCGCTTCCTTCATTCGCAAAGTAATTACATCTTCTCTGTAAAATCCATTTACTACCACCTTAAGTATTTATGGAGAGCCTCTGGAAACGTCCGTAATCGGCACATAATAAAGAACACTAAGGCTCACCGAAATTTTTCGATGAAGGATGTACCAGATTTTTTTGAGATATGCACAACAAACAGGTGCAACTACAGTTTTTCGTTGCATTTCTAAAATGTTCAAATACGATTGTGAATAATTCTGTACCCATTAATATTAAGTTTCAAGGTTCGTGGCTCCTATTTTTAAAGGAAGCATATTGCTGGCCTAGAAATCTTGTCATTTCAGAATTTCACACCGAAGTTTACAGCGTACGTGTACTGAAGCGGCCGTTGTCTGCCGTTTTCTTCCCTGTGACACGGCCGACCGCCACCTATGTAGTGCGGGACAGGTACCCCAATTTAATCATTCCATATAATACAGAATAAGATAAGAAAATAAATTCTCAAAAAATTAGCATGCAATCCACAAAATCAAATGTTGTAGAAATAAACCGTAATCAAATCGCTAAAAGCACTCGACGACTTCAATCTAAAGTAATCGTTGGTTTGTCGGTTTTCTAAATAATTATCCGAAATTTTATCCGATTTATCCAAATTAGTGACCCTCGGATAGAGAGTGGTTCGATCCGGATAATGCAGTTTATAAATGCCTGGATATTGGTTTGATTCGGGTAATACGTTCCTTCAAATTTCCGAATTTCGGATTTTTTATATCTCGCATATCGGAAAACGATTCACTTGGATACTAAGTATGCTGGGGGGCCGATCGACAAAAAACATCTTATTCCCGAGTGTTATTTCTTAGGCAAAAAAGCGTTGTCGACGGTTTAACCAAATGCATATAACCCTGCTCCTAGGGTTTCACATGTAACCAGCAACACTCGTGCTGGAATTGGTACACTTATCAAAAGTTCCCGGATGCCTTTCATTCGGGCGCTAGTTTTTTCAACATTGTTTTCTTTCGTATCAAGTTGCAGTGGGATTCTTCCGAACACCCACTCGCTTTATATTCATCTTTCTTTTCTCCTCAATTCCTTGTCATAACAAAGGAACTTCATGACAAAAGAAGATTGAACGTGCTTCTCATGCCCACAATGATTCTTCTTTCGTTGTGAAAAGGTGTTTCACTCATCGGCCCTTACCCTTTTCGTGACTTCGGCATTGTTTCGCGTTTGAATGTCTCAGTGCTCTTACAAGATACTTCATTTATGTCGAGTTCCTGTGTAAAGTGGTAAAACTTCTGAATAGGTTCCGAGAACTATTTTTTTCCGTGTTATCAAACTCTGTGACCATGAGTGCATCTATATACACACTTACTATCGTTCTCGGAGGCAAATTTCGGTCCGCAGTTGCGGTCTACGGCTGTTGCCTCATGCGACACGTGATAATCGTGCAGGGAAATAGGTATATCGTGCCGGGAACAAGTGGTCCCAGCACGATAATCACTTGTCGCATGATGCAACAGCCTTAGTCCGCAAACACGACCCGGAATTTGGCCCCGAGAACGACAGTATAATCTCGGGCTCCGAGCATGATTTATTCTGTTCCTTCGCGCGCTTGTGCGGAGCGAGGGTAGAGACAGCGAGAAAGTGTGGGGAGAAGGAGACGCAGCGTAAGCGCGCAGACGCTTGCGATGAACGGAATTAAATCACACTCGGAAACAGAGGATATGTACATTACATGTCGAAGGGCAATCCCGCTCCGCATTTGAGGACCACCGCATGTTGCGGCGCACGCACTGCGAGGAAAATCGTGCTGCGACCACGATTAATTGTGCTGGGCCTCGATGTCCCTGCACGATTTTTACCGAGCTGCGTGCTGCAACAGTGGTTGTTCATAACCGCGGGCCGGAGTTCCGTTCGTACAAGGACTGTATTGCACTCAAATGGTTATGAGAGCTTTGATTTGTTTCCAACAACTTGTTAGTGCACGCCTGCTGTTAAACGACATTAACCTTAACGCAAGGTAAACTTAACGCTAGTGAAAGTAGTAAAACGACCTCAACCTCACAGTGAAGTTAACTAAACGTAAGCTACGTAAACGCGAAGTAATCGATCTGCTAACGGTAAGACAATTGCAGTCCTAAGGCGAGCTTGTGTTAGTTGAGATCGGGGTCGTGACTTCGAGGGGAATACGTGGGCTAAGTCAAGAACTTTGGAATCTTAATACCAGTTGCTGACAGGTAATATAGCTCCTGCTGTGAATCGACGATTGGTTGCCGCCAGTTGGATCTCGTACTCGTAGCGAAGTCAACCCACGAGAACTGTCCCCATTCATTTTTCAAGTGATACCGACGGCCTAATCGATTTGCCTACTCGGCCAACGCGTAGCTAGATGCCTCACACGGAAGCCAGAGATTCCCAGGGTTTCGGAGGCATCTAGTCTGAGTTTGACACGAGAATTTACGTAAGTTACGGAAAGTTTAGCCCCAGTTGGTGAAATTTTAGCTACAGCGCCCGCATATTCTACATAAATTCTCGCTGCAGCACCCGCATATTCTACGCTTATTCTCGTTCCAGCACTGGGTCGATCGACCCACCCTGTCTTGATCTGTACTAGAAAGGCGATCCCCGCTGCGATCGGGCACATCGCCGTTTCTTCCCCACGGCCTGCAGCAAACCAACGGGCAAAATTATCCCTAGCAAGGTCTTCCAGAGAGCGACACGGGGTCACCCTCCACGACCACCCACAGGGTGTCCAGTTATCCGTGGGTTGACTGGGCCAACACTGTTCAAACCGCATCCCTGCATTCCGCGTAGCCAACGCGGGTTGAGATTGCATTCCAACACAAGTTGTCGCTAAATCCGTAGATTCTCGCTACAATTTTATAGCGAGAATATACGGGTTTAGCGTCAAAGAGATCAATGTTTCGAATTTAGCCTTCGTTTTCACGTAGAATACGCGCAGAATTTGCACCCTTGTAGCCTTGACACAAGAATATGCGGGTTTTAGCTATCGTAGCCAAAACCCGTAGTTTACCGCTACATGGAATGGGGCGGCGTTTCAGGCCGCGCCCTCGGAGGCATCTAGCTACGCGTTGGCAGAGTAAGTAGGTGTAGGCAACTTGTGGGGGGGGGTTGTTGAGCGATCTGAGCGGAACTGGAAGAAGTTAAATGAACGCTTTCTTGGACTCTTGCTCAAAAATTATTCTTTCTCTATCTATAAGTAGTCTATAATTGAGTCCAGGACTTGTCCTACTTGCCGATGAATGGATAATTAACAAAAACTACAATACCGCTGCTATACAAGGGTAAAAAGTGGGTGAAATGGGAAACTTCGAAGTCGGCAACTAAAGCGTCTTTCGACCACAACTCGCCTCAAAGTGCTCCGTTTTCAAATTCGGAAGGACCAAAATGTTCTGCGCGACACAATCTATCTAACTATATAGAAAGAAATTGAAATTTACTTATCAAAGCGCTTTTTTAAGATGGTGTGTGTTATGAATTTGATAATGTTATCACAAGATAACGAGTTCATTCGATCAAAAGCAACCAAACGCGATCTCTAGCATGATCAAAATGAAAATATATTTTACCTTGGAAAATTATGTTCCTCCCGAATTTCCCTAAATATTTTTGTACGATTGACTAGATAACAACATGCTTTACATTTCGGCGTTTTCGAAATTGAAAACGGAGCACTTTGTGGCGAGTTGTGGTCGAAAGACGCTTTAGTTGCCGAATTCGCCCATTTCGCCCACTTTTTACCCTTGGATAGCGGCGGTATTGTACTCTCCCTTAATAATGCATAGCTACCCAATGAGTAGAATTCTTTCTTGTGAGCCTTTTCAATTGAACCGTTTTTTTTCTATCTGGTGTATTTCCGCATTTTCTTGTCTGCTGTCCTCGTTCTCGTTGTTTTTATCCCTGTCCCCTTTTTTCTTTTTCTGAGAAAAAATGCAGTTGCAATTCCAGGGTCTTCATTCATCACGACGGATGACATGCACACGGAATCGATGATGCTCATTGTGATTGTCGTTCTTTTTTGCCATTATTTGTCCAGGTTTCAGTGGGCGGAGTTCGCCACAGAGGTAGAACAACGCATATCAATGCGAACCATTCCGATTCGCCTTTCCTCTTCTCCTCTTTGAATGCCGATTCCTTGAACTCTCAAATTACTTGAAATCATGAGTTTTCATAGAAACTTTAAAAAGGGAGAAAGAAAAACGTATTGAGATACAGCTTTCCTGCAGAATTCATTCATTCATCCAGTCATCCAAAAAATTAAACTTTTTCGAGGGACGATTCCAAAGAGACGTATGTATGTCATGAATTCATAAAGTTCCCATACATTCTTTGCTCGGAACCAGCAGCATGTAGTGTTCGGAATAAGAGAATAGATTCCCAATCCCAGCCATTCAATGCTGTTTCACAACAATTTGATGGTGATTCTCTCGGTATTTTTTCGGTAAATTAAACACGACGTAAAGGGCACGAAATTTCTGGCAATGTAGACGGTTGACTAATTTGAGAATGACATTGTGCCAAAATCGTAGCGCCACATTGGACTCTGCATAAAAACGTAAACGTTACGAAGAATACTACGCAATGCGATGCAGTTGATTTTGTTAGGTGCAAGAGCATAGACCTCGTAGTGTCCACCCGGAGTCTTCGATAGATTTCAAAAAGGAGAGTAGAGCGTATAATGTGGTTAAATGAGGCTGATCGCCAGGCTGTGGCCGTATTCATGAAACTACGTAAGCCTCCCGGGAGGGTCTAAAGTCCTCCCGCCGCAAACATCGGCTAGTTCTGAAAACCTTCCGGGGAGGCTCCCTCTAGTTTCATGAGTGAAGCCACTGGTGTGAGTTGCCCACAAGCCTATGCAGTTTATATCAGGCAAAGCCAGGTTGTGGTATCGATAACGACACGGGTGAATGGACGACTAAAGGGCAGGTAACAGCGTGGGTACGGGAACCACGGACCTTGGGATGTTAGACAAATTATTGAGGTAACATCAATGTAAAAAGATTTAAGGTGCGTCCGAATGAGAATGGCGGCCCATGCGGCCGGCGTGCTTGTCAGGCGGCCGTCGCGCTCGCCGCTCTCGGACGAGCATGCGAAAAGTCCCCACCGCCATCGAGTACGAACGGGGCCGGCACCGGCTGGCAGCAAGCACTGCGCCGATCAATCAGCTTTGCAGACGGTGGGAGATGGGACGGCCGTCGTTGAAATCCAACACTCGTCCGAGGGCGGCGCATGCGACGGCCACCTGCCAAGCACGCCAGCCGCTTGGGCCGCCATTCTCAGCAGGGTCCAGCAGCCTGTTGGCAAAGGCCGCAAAATACTTACGATCCCCCCTCGGAGGTCGGTCCGCGCTCAAAAATTGGGAAATTATAACGACTTCAAGAAAAATTCGGTCATTGTGTTTCTCATTTGAAGATTCCGGATAGAATAAAAGAAAAACAATAAAATGGAACTGTATAAAAAACCGCCCGCCCTTAGCCCCATCAAAAATCAACCTGGAAAAAATTCGGCAGTATGCTGATTTTAACAAATTTCCAGCAGTTCACCACTAGCCGAACCAAAATTCATTCAGAAAAAAATTTCTGCGGGCTGGAAAATGCAAAAATTGAAAAAAAAACAGCCCGACGCCCGTCCAAACGCGGGCGTCAATCGTGAATTTTGGGCACTGAAATGAAGTGTACGGGCGAATAAAACTCGATGAATGTTAGCAATAAGAACATTTAATGCAAATATATTTTTTCCTATACCTTGTATTTTACACATGCGTAATTTCCTGGATTACGAAGGACTTTCGGAAAAAATTTCCGCGTCTAATTTTTTTCCCACCTCAAACTTAGCCAAACGTCAGAGTTTCCATCCTTTCTGAAATCGAAAAAAAATTTGGCCTAGGAAAACAGTCCTCACCAAAAGAGAAATTTTGTTTTCAGCTAGTTTCTTAGATATCAACGCCTGAAAAAAAGGCGATTTCGGATATTTGCTCCTATGATCGATTACGAATCGAAGATTGTAATCATTATTTTGACTTTTTGCTTAATTGATGATGTCATTTTTAGTAATAATTTATTAGAAGATTTCGAAAAATACCGATTCGCCTCCACTCGGGCGAAGAATTAACAAGAACGACCAAGGGTGATATGGCAACAACAGAATGCGCCCAGGCCTCGCGCCCTTCCCACAATGGCGTCCGGGCGTGGCGCCCTTTATGGCGCCTTACACATTTTTAAGTATTATTATTTCGAAAGTTGGAGAAGCTGGGAGAAAAAACTCTATGCGAACTTTGACACAGTCAAATTACTTCCAAGTCTGGACCCTTGGTGGTTCGAAACCCTATAGCTGGAGGGATGCCACCCGTTGGATAGTGATGGCAAAAACCCAGCGATTTGCCAACGTGGCTTGCCAACGTGCACCACTTTACCTCGCCCGAATCCTTGTAACCAGTCGAGTTGGGAAATGAAATTGTGACCATTTGTGGGGATTTCTATGAGGATTTCAGCTTCTTTTTTCGTAGTTGGAATTTTGATTTTTGATGGGGGGGGTCGTACGTCTTATAATGAATTTCGAAGATGAGGTGCAGCGAATTTCAGCCTACATGGGGAATAAAAACAGTTGAATGAACTGGTAACTGATTCCTTCCAGGTTGTAAACAGTTGCAATTCCCTCTTTAATCCGCAGAAACCACTTTTCTACATATCCTACTAGATTCTTGTCTTTTTCCAATGAATTCTATATACTCTCCCTGATGAAAATTTTACGATCCCCCCTCCGAATTTTCGTTTTTCCTCGAAAATTCTCACGACCCTCCTCACCAACCGTTGGCAAGCTATCCACACCTGCTGGACCCTGGTGTCTAGCGCCTATTTAAGTTATGGGTTAAAACTAGTTGTCGACCTGTCCTCACACCACGCTCAAGCTAGATTCCAGATTCTGAGAAGGATTCCTTCAAAGACAGTGTTCACGAGAATATTCAATTTCGGTATTATACTGTGCTAGAGCGATGGCTTGGCTCCAGAGTATAGCCGAAATGTCACAAAAATTGGGGAAAACGCACAAAACGGTGCGAAATTCTGTACTCTCCGTGGGACTATTTGTTCTGACAAACAATATTTTTGTGGACCCGTCCTTTGAGATTCTTTTTTCTCTGTTGCTCCGCTATTTGTTTCGGACGCTAACTAACTCTGTTTGCATGAACTATTCTTCCATTTTCGATTGACCCCTTTTTTCACCGGACTTAACCACCGAGAATGTGTTCATACAACCGGAATACTAGTCCAGGCCAGAGAATAATGTCACTGAAATATGGCGTTTTAGTGCGTCTTTCGCCTTTTCTTCGTGATTTTGATAACACTTGGTGGCCAATGCATTGTTTCAAGGAAGAAACTCGGTAACGAAATCATCCCTTTCAAGACAGTGTTCACGATAGATTTTACTTGCAATATCTACACGGTTTATGGAAGGTCAGATGCCCTAGTATATATAGCATAGCAAGGCATGCCTTTTAAAGGCACAGCACCCCTTTAGATATGAATTTGGAAATCTTCGTGTAATTGTGTTGGAGACCCCTCCTGTAGAACACGTGCCAAATGCGAGATCTCAATTCCTCCATATAAACGAGATTCAAGCGACCACCACGGGCCCGACCCCCTCCAGCCACCACCATAGGCCCGGCCCCTCTCCTGATTCTCGATCTAAATAGCGGCTAGATGGACGGATGATTTTCAACCGATCCGTCGTTCTTCACTCCCTTTCCGATCTACTTCCTCATCCTGTTTTGCTCTCGTGCCGCGACTGCGAATCAAGAGAAATACAGGCCTGAGACAACTCGTCCACCAAATTTTTGCCCTCAAAATACAAGCATTTTCGAGGAGCCATATCTCCGTTCGTAGGGGGGACTTGGACGATTTCAGGAACACCATTCTGATCAGAGTGTGACCCTCTCCAAGCTAAGAATAAAACTTAAGGAATAATTTTGTGGGTGTCCTGTGCCTTTAAAGGCACTGTTCACAATAAATTTCGTTCTTGAGTTTGCCATGGCAAACGCTTCTCGTGACTCTCAGAAGCAGAACGGCGTCGAAGAAACTTGACAAAAACTACCCAGGAGCCGAAAAACGGCTTAGAAAAGTGGGCAAGCGCCGCCGCTTTGGGCAAGTCCGGCCCCTTTCCGCCCCTCTACGTGAACAATGGAACACTCGAGATCGTTAGATGAGCGATGGTTTCCGACCAAAAGCCCCGTTCTTCCCTTCAGTCTCAACTTCTCTTTTTACTTAGGCCAGCTCGCATACATTGGCTGCAAGAGACGAAAGTTACAAGCCCCTGACAACTCGTCCACCATTTTTCCCTAGCTCAATTTTTGAGGGACCATAAATCCGTTCTCAGAAGGTCTTGTACGATTCCAGAGACATCACTGGAATCAGAACTTTTCAAGATAGGCGAAAAAAACAGAGAAGCGATTTTTATCGTGAACACTTCCTTTAAGGACGCCAAAGACGCGTTTTTGAGCCAAAATAGGTCCTCCCTCGTTTACGTTGATTCTTGAGCGTGGAGGAATTGGCCGCTATGAAGGATGATGCCTATCGGTGCAGTCAGGCGATCAGCTCACTTATCAGCCCTTCCTTGACTTGATTATTCGTGTAATCTGAGTCTTCATTTGTTCATATAGAGGGGGCGGATTTGGATCAGCAAAACGCTTGTTTGTAGCCATTATTTTGCTACTCCTGGTTCGTCTTCTACCGTGCCTTCTGCACTGGGAGCCTAGAATCCTTCCCTCCCCTCATTTGACTGTGGAAAGCCAACGAGGATGATCATCGTAAACGCTGCCTTCAAAGGCACAGTTCAAGCTCAGGGGCGGAATCTGAGATTTCCACATAATTGTGAAATACACCCATAGCACCTGCCAAGTGTGAGCTCTCAACTCCTCCGAATAAGCGAGATATAGGAGGGAGCCGCTCTGGAGCGCCCACTTCGGGAAGCCACTTTGGCACGCCCTTTTCGCGATCTTTCGAGCTCCACAGTGGCGAGAGGAGCGATGATTTACGATCAATATCCCCGTTTTTCCCTTCATTCTCAGCCTCTCTATCCATTCAGGTCCGCTCGCATACATCGGTTGCGAATGACGAAAGTTACAAGCCCCGACAACTCGTCCACCGTGGCCGCTCAATTTCGGAGGGGCTATAACTCCTCTTCTAGCGGATTTTTTACAATTCCAAAGACATCATTGGCATTGCCGTGGGACAGTTTTCAAGATAGGAAGAACAACAGAAAAACGATTCTGATGTTGGAGTGTGCCTTCAAAGGCAGCAGACACGCTAAAAATGGTATCGATTTTATGTCGTAAGTCGAAGTTTTCAAACTAGTAGTATGGGAAACTAACCAAAAAAAACCGACGAAAACTGCATGCAATTACAGGAATCACGGCTGTTTTTGTTTTGGGGTAAGATTGGACGAGTTATGCCCGAGCGGTTGAAATAGCTAATATTAAAGGCACAGTCCAACCTCAGTTTCGTTTTCCTGTTTTTCTACCTATCTTGAAAACGGTCCCACGCTGATTTTAATGATGTCTCTAGAATCGTAGAAGACCTTCCAGAAACGGAGTTATGGCCCCTTGAAAATTGAGCTGCGGAAGCCTGGTGGACGAGTTGCCCGAGGCTTGTAACTTCCGTAATTTGCTACAGATGTATGCGAGCCGACCTGAATAAAGAGAGAGAGGCTGAAAAAGAGGGGAAGAACGGGGCTACTTATCAGAAACCATCGTTAATATTGCCACTGTTCAGCTCGAAAGATCGTAAAAGGGGCGTGCCAAAGTGGCTTCTCGAGGTGGGCTACCCAGAGTGGCTCCCTCCTTTATCTCGCTTATCCGGAGGAATTGAGAGCTCGCACTTGGCAAGTGTTATATAGGGTGGGTCTACTTCACAACTATGTGGAAATCTCAGATTTCATCCCTAAGGTTGGACTGTACCTTTAACGATAAAACGGTTGGGATAGCAAAGCCGATAGGCTCTTACAGCCTGTACTAGAACGCTCATCTCGTTGGAAGCTTCAAAAACTAGTATATTGAGGGGGCGGCCTTGAAAGCTCATGGGCGTGGCTGACGAAAATTTTCGATTCTAATTTAGTAGTTTTCACTCGTTTTTGACGCTCCCATCGGCGTGAGCATTCCGTTGTTTCATAATATACTTCCACCTTGCATAAATGGCTATTCGAACACTTTTCTGTTCCAACCAATCTCGTGTTTGGGTCGAAATTCAAGGAACCTTTTCTTTTCTGCATAAATCGTGATCCTCATTTGTCTGGGGTGGATTAATCCCAGATCTGGGCCTCCCATGACGCCTTGATTAGCGACTGTTGCATCCATGATCGAAATGAGTAAATCCAATGGTTCGTTTTTAGTTTTATGAAAACATGCGGACACTTTCTGTCACAATGATGACTGGGACGAGCATAGATGCTCACTGGAAGTGATGAACAGCAAATGTAGAGGCGCGAACCCAATACAACGGCTAGCGTTATCTAGATCCAGATTAAACTTGGACTGGCTACGTTTGAGCTCGCGATCTGAAGGTCATCAAAATGCATTGATATCGCATATAGAGGAGTGATTCAAAAGTTTCTATATCTAGAAGCCGCTCGGAAGGCCGCTGTTCCCGGAGCTGTGCGAAGCATGTCAGCTAATCTGAAATGTGATTCTGGGTTGGGGTGAAAACGAGAGTAGCGCATGCTCATAAAAAATCGGTCTGGGATGTCCTTATGATCTTTTCCAACAAGAAGAGTGAAGATCTATACATAACTGATGGAATGAAGTCCAGTCTGCGTGTCTTGGGGCGACAAACCCAATGCTTCTTTCGGCACAACTGCAGCGGATCTTTGACGACTTGGAGGGCATTGTGTCGTGAGAAATGATTTCAGCTGCATTTTGTCTCTTGTCTACAAGCTCAGACGAGTACCAAAAAGTTTGCACTATCACTTTCCGTCTCTTTGAGGGAGGAAAAGAGCAGCGGTCACTAAGATTCCAATAGGATACACCGTAGGGGATGCACTTCACCAAGGTGTTGGCATTGCAATATTAAAGTTTTGGTCTGGTTAGCACGTAACCCTTGTTCAAACGATATTAAGATTCTCTTAGCAATGGTTACGCGTGGGGTATACACGAGCTTCAGACAGTTCTACTCAAATCATGAGCTAAAACGGCGATCCCTCACATTGTTAGCGATTTCGACTCCTCAGTTCTCCTTAACTCAACGAACGGCTGGTCAAATTGACTTGTCGAATTAGCTACAATTTATGAAGCATATGTGGACTGCTACTTAGTGTGAAATCGTTTTAATTATGAAATTAATTCTTTCTCAGGTTGAGTATCTTATGAAACGGCCGAAGATTCAAGAAGCGTAGTAAAAAAACTCTTGGAAAAAAATCAAATCTGCATTGAGGTTTTTCAACACTCGAAATTCGCTTATCACAGTAGAATAGGCCTAGCACAACGCTGGAGACCTATGTCTTCAAAATTCCGGGTGGAAGTTAATAATGAAACGCACTGTAGACATTTCCGGTCATTTGAGAAAGGCGCGGCGACCAAGTATTCCTTATCAGCCCTCTTCAACACCCAAGGCAACATGCACTATTACGACTGTTATAAAGAGGTTGGTATAGGCGTTAGAGCGTCTGCGTCTTTCATGATTGCCCGCCTGAGGCTAGAGATCACTATTTAATGATGTCTGAACAGTGTCTAGGCTACCTCCACCTCCAAGGTAGGGATCCGCGTATCGAATTATCAGTGATCTCTAGCCCTCGCAATGTGATAATGAAAGGCGTCGACGCTTTAAGGCCTCTTTCAAAGTGCGATCGATTGGGAACCTCTCACATCGATCTGATCGCGCCGCGCGATTAGGTCGCAGCACGTTCAGACACATCCTCTCTGGAGTCGCGCAGTTCGGCGATCGCACCGTCGCTTTGCAGTCGCACTCTGAAAGAGGCCTAAACCTCACCCCAAGCGCTTCATAACACTCGCGATAGTGCCTTCCGCTCAGGTTGATTATAAAGATCAAATTTCCTGCACAAACGGTCAAGTTTGGGAAAGGAGGGAGGAGGAGTTGCGGCTGATACCTTTCAACGACCTGAAAATCGAAAAACTGGCGCCGAATCCACTAGAGGAATCGTTATGACTTTAAATTTATGTTAGTATGAATTTTCTACTGTTGCGATTCCGAAAGAGATTATGGCAAGATTAAAAATTCGTGAATGCAATATAACAAAATATAAAGTATCTATATAATAAAAATATATATATAATAAAATACAGAGAGAATACTCGAGTTTTCTGAGTTAAGATATTGCATTTACTAATGTGGTTCCTACCATGCCAGAGGTTGTAAAAAAAGGAATTTCCCGTAGATTTTTTCGCGTGAGGGTGCGTAACGGAGTTTGGGGACAGCGAGGGAGCGCAGGGCAGACGGAGGGCATCGCGCATACGCACGCATGTTAAAGCCACAGTCCAAGCTCAAAATCAATTTTTCGTTTCTCTGCCTATCTTAGAGAAAATTTTACGCTGATCACAATGGTGTCTTCAGAATCGCTCAGAACTGAGTTACGGCTCCTCAAAATTTTTGAATTTGAACTGGTAGAAGTTCGCGGACGAGTTGTCTCGAGCCTGTATTTTCTCATTATTCGCAGAAATCATTCTGATACAGGCCACAATAGAGAGCCAGGCCGAAAACAAAAGGAAGAACACAGATTTTCAACAAAATCATTCGCACGTCTGTTCCCTACTGAGGTCGGAATCCAGCCAGTGGGCGTTGTCCATTTTTTCTTTCAAGGGGCGTGGTCGACTTTTTCCGCGCATTTTCTCGCTTAATCGAGCGAATTGAGTTTTCGCGCTTGGCAGGCTTGCTTTACACGGCTGTCGGACCATAATATCAAAAATTACCTCTGAGGTTGGACTGTGCCTTTAAAGACAGTGTTCACGATGAAAAAATTGTCCATTTTTTTTAGCAGAAACGTAAACTTTCAGTCCCTTTAAAAAGAGTAGGGACGGAAGTACGACGAGAAACCGCCAGGAAGTGGGAGAAAATCTTGCGGTGCAGCCAACCCATCGGGTCACCCTGCCCACGTCATATAACAGTTGTCCTGCTCAGTGCCGGAACAGTTGGTGTTCGTCTAACCAAAGGAACGGGAATAGAATTTCGAATACTCTTTAGCCCGTCAAATTCTAATATCCAAGCATGTGTATTAGGCCATCTTATTCTTGAAGAGTTGTTAAAGTGCACGAAGCAGAAAATAAGTCTTCTACCCTAGAGTTTTAAAGCGCAGAAGAATTTCCGACGCATGGTTCGATGTTTTGTCCGCAGTGAGCAATACGCGCGAACAGGAATGATTAGATATCCAAGAGATTTTTTTAAACAGTTTTTTCTCCAACATTTGAGAAGTTTATCGAAACTTTTCCTTTTTACACTCAACTTTTCGAACTTGTCTTCTCAAAAACATCGAAAACCAAAACACTGTTTTTTATTGTGAACGCTGCCTTTAAGTGAAGGAAAGTTCGGCTTTCTACAGGGGATATGCACTGTAGTACATGGTCAGTTCTTGAGCAGGGTTTTGAGTAATTACTGAGCTTGAGTATCCAATTACTCCGTCCCAGTCAGCCTGAAATTCTCGTGGAGCTCCTTACACAATTCTCTCTCCCTGAGTCTTTCAGTAAGCATAATACGCAACTAGGATTATCGGCTCGGATATCCCTAACGAGGTGCTGATAAGCTTCTCTAGAAGTAATCTGCTTCTGCTAGCAGCCCTCTTTTTCAGCTCTTCTCTTATTGGTGGCTGTTGAGTATGAAATTCGAACAATGAAATTTCTCCATTGTTCATCAAAAACCTTTTTTTAGCATACTACATATAAGTCAGATCATGGACGGTAGTAATCCACGCGAAACTTCGAGTTTAATGTTGCGAGCTAGCGTTCCAAACTCGCAGAATGAACTGATTGAAACCAGAACCATACACTCATCGTCATGCGAGGTGTTGGGTTTCCTTGCAAAACTTCATTGCTTCGAGAGAAATTGAACCCGCAGTGCTAGAGCCATAGCGGAGATCACTAGCGTTGCACCAAGATGGCACCATTTTCCCTAACCTACCCTAACCATTTTCATCGCCTGCTACAC
Organism: Aplectana chamaeleonis; assembly: GCA_029168955.1. Taxonomy (NCBI): domain Eukaryota; kingdom Metazoa; phylum Nematoda; class Chromadorea; order Rhabditida; family Cosmocercidae; genus Aplectana; species Aplectana chamaeleonis. Next base: position 28,237 of record JAPDOI010000320.1, read on the forward strand.
CCGTAGACGAATGAGATTTTCTGATTTCCTTCGTAACTTTGTTCGTTCGTCTGAACGGTCGCAGGAGCAGATTTTTTTCCTTTTTGTTGTTTCGAACAAAAAGTTTGTTCTCGCCTATCTGGGAAATTGTTTGAATGTGCTTTTTCATCCTTCTTTGATTTTTAGGAAACCGTTTTCTAAAATTGAAAACGAAATCCTGGTCCGACTGTTGCACCACGCAGCTCGAAGGTAATTGTGCTGGGACCACGGGGTTGAACCCTCAAAAATTGGAGAATGTTTTACACTCAGGTAGGATTTGTGCCCACGCGAAGTTCCACCCCCATTTAAAAATTGGTGGATTTCTCCATCAGTGTGATAGATTCACGTATCCCGTAATATCTATGGCTTTACTGAGACCAAAAACCTGTTTTAAGTGTCTCAAAAGTTGCATTGCTCGTTGCATTGCACTCTCCAACAAACGGTGATCTATGTGCATGACCTCAGTCGATCACCAATCACCTACTCAGATAGAGACATCACACTTCCCGCGGTACCACTAGCCGACGTCCCGTAACCCCTCCCGCGGAAGGCCAATAGATCGGTCGCGGGCAGTCGGCAGCGCTGTTTCGTTGACTGCACGTATACGGTGAACACGCACTTTGCGGCCCTTCTGCCACCGCCTTACGGCTAATCTGATGACGGACAGAAGACAATCCTAAAACAGCTTACGGCACATTTAAAAATCACCCTTTAAGTAAAGGTCTCTCCTAACAAAATTCGAAAAATCCGCTCCTGGGGATTTCATCTTGAACTGCATTTGACAAGTAAGGAGTGAGCTTCTACGGGGAAGCTTCCTACACCCACTGCTTCTTACAGCCTTCCCATTCGCAGATGCCATTAACGGACAGTGGTTCACCTGCCCAAGGCCAGCGTCGCATCAAGCGCGGGTTTTGGAAAGAGTCTCAACACAGCGTTTTTGCTCCTCAATTGTTCATTGACTCCACTCTAGTGGGTGGTGCAATGACGATATCAGAGTGGGAATCGATGAGTGAGTGTTCGATGACCCTCAGCAATAGCCGACTGCCCGCCGACACTCCGCGGAAAGACGGTAAAGCCTCTCTGTCAGCGGGAAGTGGGGCGCTGTTCCACACCCACAAAATTGGGGCCGCGCGAAGTCGACTAGCCCGACTTGGCCGGCGGGAAGTGAGCTGTTTTTATCTGAGTAGGGAGGTGTCGATGTGCGGCCAGGATGACCGAGCGCGGCGACTACCCCCATCCGGCTCCCGACAGCTGTCTGGTTGTTCGACGACCTCGCATGATCGGCGAAAAAGTCCTCCGCACCACTTTTTCTCCCCCAAACTGGCGGTGCCTTGCGCCTCCACCCCCTTTCGCCGCTGCGCTGTTTCTCATTTCTCTGCCCACCTGGCGAAGAGGAAGAGACTGCTGCCAGTTCCAGCCATCTCGGGAGGGTCCCCGAAACCATGAGGCAAACCCGCATTGAGCTCCATAGAACGGAGCTCAGGATAGGGAGCGGTTGACCATTTTGCACCAGATTTGGGATATAGGTCATTTTGAGGTGGGGGAACCCTATGGATACGGTTTACAGTCTGTTTAATGCCATATCGCCTCTAAATCGGTTCTTCTTTTGAGATCGAAACTCGCAGAATACCTGCATGTTTCGATCTTTTCGAAACTCGCAGTTTCGGAGGGATGACTACCACCTCATATTTTTTGCTCTCCGTCTAAGATTTTGATCGTCATATTCTCGTTGACTCGGGTTATTATGGTCTTGTTCTCTATACGAAATAGAGGAAATCTGAAAGCTGAGAAAGTTCGCGGCCAATTTATCGTATACGGAGTATAGATTTGCGATGATTTGCAATTTATCATCCTCAATGACGCACCTTTGCTGACATACCTGGCCATTGCGTTGCAATTAACCGCGTTACATACCTATAGCGGCTCTAGACGTCACGGCTCTTTCAGGGCTTTCTCGTTGTCGAAGGAAAGACGTCAAGCTCATGATCGGTTTCAAGGACAGGGCTCAGGGCAACAATCGCTTCAGCCACGAAGAGTCTGGAGTGGTTCTATTCTGCTCAGTCCTTGTGCACCTCTTACTTATTTCAGGGCTTTCTTTGACGAGATTTCACTTGTGCTTTCCCGAAAATCTGCATCGGAACAACGAAACACAAAACCTGAGGTGTTAATAAAGGTCATAAGGGTTTATCTTTGGGAATGGGAAATTCACCAGAATTTTCTTCCATTCTGATCGGACTGACTCCGTTAGTGACTTGCTAATTCCACTCGGTTTGTTCGCATTTCTCCATGTGATGCTCTTGGATGCTTCCTTCAAAAAGCTTCTCTCAAAGCTAAGCTTCTCCTAGTACATTATCCAGTGATCCTTACCTTTTTAGCGCCACTATGTGGTAAAGTGCTATAAGTATGAAATTTTAGCCAGCCAAGATTTGTAAAAATTCATGTGGAGCTTTACCTTCGTTCTTTTCTCTCCACTTCAGGGGCACCAAATACGAAGCGTCTTGGGAAATAGGTAATCAACTGTAACACTGTTCGTCGGAAAACATGGAATCGAGATTGCGTAGACCCTACAGTGTGCGTACTGAACACCCTGATAAAGTTACTCATCTTAAGGTGCCGCACATGTGAGATCTCAAACGCCTCGTATGGTCCGTTCTTTTTATTAAACCTCTTTCTTTAAATGCAGTGAGTCGGGAAGCGTGAAATCGTTGTTGAAGAAATGGTAAGCAGAAGCCTGAGGAGACCTAATTTTTATCACAAACTGTAGATACTGTGCACTCGGCTTCGGTGATTAACACTTAATGGACCGCGTGTCCACACTGCGCACCCACGGCTGTTTTGCCCCTGGGACCTCGTGTCCACACTGCGCACCCACGCCAAAAACTCGATTTTTTCGTTTTACTTCAAGAAAAACGGACTCTTTCCGATCATTGCTTTTATATCTATGCTTCATACAACTTCCATAAATGGTATGCAGATATTAAGCGCCATGAATCTCCTTCTGGCATAGGCAATTACAACAAAAAATCAGTTTAAAAACTCCCTGAAGTGATTGGCCGTGGAGCGCGCCGGTCCGCTACGGGAGCTAGCCGTTAAACGCGCGGTCTTCTAAGTGTTAACCCATCCTTCCCGCACGTGAACGTGAGTAAACTGTTCTGATAGTAATGATTTGAAGCAGAGGTTTTCAGCTTGAAACTCATCATTGCGGAGGTTTTGGACCTTCAACTGAAAGTATGTATACAATAGCAAAATACTGAATACAAGAACCAGCCTTGGCCAGTGTTCGGAGCATGCATTCGAAACCGTTGATAATCGAGAAGTCGAGCATTTCGAATTAACGCTATTAGCTGGACCGATGCATTCGGAACCGATGATTCCGGTCCGATAGTATTGATTCGAAGCAGAGTCAAGTACTATTAAGTCAGGTAGAAGTTGACAACTGGCTTTCATGCACGTGGGATGCCTGCAACATTTCCCCAAACAGAGCTTTCTGCAGGCACCGAACGCTCCGCTACGCGTATGAAGCTGTTCCGAGTATGACTGTTACCCTTTTACACCGTAATATTCCACACACAGCTGTAAGGAAGGTAAGGGAGGCGTTAGAGATAGAAGGTGGTCGCCGCCGATGAACATCAAAGAGAAGATAAAGGAGGCATTACGATTGTTGACATCACATAGCGATTACTTACTTACTTACTTGATACTTGATTGCCCATTGTCAGCCGGCGATCGCCTCAGCGGCGGGCACACCTCTCTGATTGTTTCGAGGCACACGTTCGTTTTGGTTGCTTTGTGGAGCTGCCATCTTCCATCTCGTTCGATTTTGTAACCAGTTCGGGTTAGGTGTGTTCAGATGTTTGAAGGCATCCCTCCATCTTGTTGGGGGGGGGGGACCAAGTGTTCACTAAAAGGCAGTGTTCACGATAATCTTCGATTATGAGATTATTCGCTAAATCGATTGATTGGCCCTCGGTTAGAACTGAAATGACGAAGAAATTGAGAAAAGTGCGTGAGAAGGGCGTCAAATCCTTTACTCTCACCCCACCTTTTTACTCTCACAGGAACGTTGTGACAGCGAAATCTTTTGAGGGCCTGTTCTTTGGAATTCTCTACCCTCTAATTTCCCTCTTTGTTTCGGACCCTAACTAATACTGATTTGCCTAAAATATTCTTCCATTTTCGACTGATCCCATTTTTCACCGGTGAGAACCACCTCGAACATGTTCAAGCAACCGGACAACTAGACCGAGCTTGAGAATAATGTCACTGAAACCAGGCGTTTTAGTGCGTTTCTCGCCGTTTCTTCGTAATTTTGGTAACACTTGGTGGCCAACGCATTGTTTTCAATGGAAAATTCGGGAACAAAAATCATCGTGAACACTGCCTTTAATGTCCCGCGGGTACCAGAGGGTCACGCGATTTGTTCAGCGGTCATCGGTTCTTCTTATAACGTGACCGGCCCATCGATATTTTGCAGCTGCCATGAAAGTCACAGCGTCCCGAATTCGTGACTATTGGCGGAGGTCGGTGCTGCTGATGTGCTGGTTTCTTAGCTCTGGACGGTTCGGCCCCAACAGCGTTCGTTCGAGGTCTCATTGCGTCCGTGTCATCAGAATTGCAGAAGACTTGTTAGAAGCCCAGGTTTCAGCTCCTTAGCACATGGCGGGGAGGACGGTGGAGTCAGAGAGATGCGCACGGACTTTTTTGTCGGAGACAAGGTGAGCTGCTTCCCTTATGTTGGACATCGCAGCCCATGCAGCGCTTATTCTTCGGCTGACTTCGGCCCTCAAATCGTTGTCCATGGTCACGAGGCGCCCGAGGTAGAGGTACTTCTTCGCATTAGGAAGGGGAACTCCATCCACTGTAATCGGTGCTGGGTCTGCCCAACTCTTCCTCATGACTTCTGTCTTGCTGCGATTCATCGTCAACCCGATTCTGCGGCCAGCTAAGTCCAGTTCATCCACCATCTGTTGGAGTTCGGTTTAACTGTTGCTGACCAGAACGATGTCATCGACGAAGCGGAGGTTTGAGAGTTTCTTGTCTTTTATGGGAATACCCCTGTCGTTCCAATCTAGATCAATCATGGCGTGATGGAGAGCAGCAGTGAACAGCTTTGGTCAGATGGTGTCACTTTGGCGGACTCCTTTCCCAATCGGCACCGTCAGCCCCTTGTGGAACATCTTGATCTGCTCAAACAGGTACAAGGAGGGTCCGGAGCGGCACAGAAGGAGGTATGAGCTCTACGTGCAGTGGAGCAAACGATAACCGGAAGGGACCTGCAGAGCAAAACTGCCGCAGGTAATAGAGTGTACAGAACAAGGATCAGCGGACGTCAACACTGTCTACGGATTTGCACCTTCAATTGCAGAACCGTCGACTCCGAAGCTGATCTGGCATTGCTCATGGAGGCCAGCCAGAGAATCCGCTACGACGTGCTGGCTCTCCAAGAAACCAATGTCAAAGCGTAAAGCACCAGAAGGACAACTGACGGGGACCTGATCATTTATGGAGCCAAAGTTGACAATAAAAACATCGGAGGAGTGGGACTCATTGTCCACCGCAACCTCGAACCCAAGATTGATTCCCACGATATTATCAGCCCAAGGCTCGCCGTTCTGTGGATCAAGGTCAATGCGGTGACAACAATGGCGATCATAAACGGATACGCTCCGACATTAGCTGCATCTGAAAACGATGAGGATGAGCTCTATATTGGCCTCGAGAAGACCATCAAGCAAGAGAAGGCCTACTACAAGATCGTCTGTGGTGACTTCAACGCCATCATCAACGAACCTCAGCCGTCTACTGCTAGAGTGGGATCCTACGGACTTAAACGACCAACGAAAACGGAGAGGGTCTGATGGACTTACTAGAAGCCTTTAAGCTGTTCCACTGTTACAGCTTCTTCCAGAAAAATCCCGCCACACGATGGACATGGTCGAGCTTGAATGAAGTGACTCACTCTGAACTGGATCACATCCTGGTTAATCGACGCTGGTGTCTCCTTGATGTCGACGTAGTGAAGCCCTTCGATACCGGAAGTGACCATCGTCTTGTCCGAGCGAAGATCTGTCTCCGCGAGATGGTTAAGCGAAAGGATGGTCATCGCCCAGCATCGACACGACTGCCCAATTATGATGCCGATCTGCTACAAGCCGCTGCTGCTGGATACCAGTGGAGCGAGAGTAACGATCTTACGGAAGACTACCAGCTCCTCGTGGAGGGCCTCAACCATTGTGCTTCGGCATCAGTGATCCCGCCCGTCCCCAGCTCTTCTGAACGCATAAGCGACCTTGTTCGAAGGCTTCTGAAGCAGCGTGCTCAAATTCACCAGGATCCATCCTCCAGCATTCTCGACAGGGCAATCATCAACAAATCCTGCAGAGTCGCTTTTAAGGCATCATATCGCGCACACAAGGACAGCAAACTGAAAGAGGCTGCAGAGAAAAGGGCCAGTCTAAGAAGATGCCGGAAGACCCTCGTTGACTCTCAAGCTGTAACCACTGTCATGAAGGACGCCAGCGGAAGACAGCACACGTCTCGTCAAAAGATTGAAGAGATTGTCGTTGACTTCTACACAGACCTGTACCGATCATCAACACCCGTTCCCAGAATTCCCACACCGACTCCGGAGATACTTCTTTCTGAAGTTAGTCATGCTAGTAGACAGATGAAGCCCAAGACAGCCTCAGGACCTGATCAAGTTTTCGGAGACTTCCTGAAGACCGACAACGAAATCATCGTTCAAAAGCTGACCGCTCGCTTCAATCGCTATCTGGCAGAACAAAGGATCCCGGAACAGTAGAAATCGTCAAGAACGGTGTTGATCTTCAAGAAAGGTGAACGAGATGAGGTCAAGAACTACAGGCCTATCGCTCTTCTGTCCCAGCCGTACAAGCTCTTTACAAAGATTTTACTGAACAGACTAGAAAGCACGTTGGATGAGTTCCAGCCCGTGGAACAGGCCGGTTTCGTCGCGGGTACTGCTGTATGGATCACATCCACACGGTGACTCAAATAATTGAAAAGACACGAGAGTACAAGCAACCGCTCCTAATGTGCTTCATCGATTATGTCAAAGCATTTGACAGTGTCGAACTGAACGCAGTTTGGAACGCTCTTCTCCGTGCCGGCGTGGACCCGATCTACATCAACATGCTAGAGGAGTGCAACATAGGCATATCTACGAAGATCAAGATGTTCCACATAGCGATTAAGGAGATGATAGCTGCTCTAGTGACATCTGGTCAAACAGTTGTCATTTTTCCTGTGCGTTGGCTGCGAGTTGGTCTACCCGAGTCTCATCCCTGAAGAAGACCCACCGCGTACAGTTTAAGACCTGGTCAGCATTCATTCCCTATCATGATTCTTCCTATGTGTCAATGATATGATGTATGCTATTGTAAATATTTATAGCGCCTGACGAAGGGTCCAAAACCCGAAACGTGGCAAGTAAAGGGTTTATCATCACCCTCTGCGATCGAGCGTCAGCAGCTACATAATATTTCAATCAACATTAATGGAGCTCAAGGACCGAGTGATACTAAGTGTTTGGAGCATTTCATCTGTGCCACTTTTTTGTTTCCCTGATATTGTCGAGGTGTCAAACTTGAACCATAAGTTCCTATAAACTTTCTATATTAAAACAGTACTGAATACGTACTCCTAAAATTTTGTTTGGAGATTGAGACAGTTATTGGTTCCCTCCGAAATCATTACAGGCTCTCTGAAAGCCCTCAACCACCTAGTTCACCTCCTGGATGTCCCGTGGCCGCATTTACGAAACCACGGGCGCAGGAAGAGGGCGGAACCCTCCCGTGCCCGGCGCATGGCAACCAATATTGTGCCTTTCCTGTCCAAACTTAAATAGTAGCGGCCCCTTCATCGCCACCTGTTAGAGTAGAGACAGGCATGATGAGCCGCCTGCAGAGACGGAGAGGAAACCGCCGGGTAGGTGACTGCTGTCTCTCAGCTCCGTTAGCAATGCGTTCCGGCGGGCATAGCCCACCCGACCTCAACTGTGCAGGTTGACAGGAAGTTTCTGCACTGCCTATCAGCAAGATATTGATAATTCTCTTCCGCGTGAGGTCGACGTAGCAGGCAGCCACAGCGCTCTCCGTCTACCCGCTAGGTGGCTAAGAACCTTCCTATCTACCCACCAGGTAGCCGGGAACCTTCCTGTCTACCTGCCGGGTACCCAGGAAGGTGCATCATAGAAAACTCGTCCAACAGCGGTGGGACTTTGTACTTTCCTGGGAGGCTCTCAACTATTTATGAATACGGCCAGCGGAAAACTGCAAAATCAACTGTGAAAAAAAACTGTGAGCTACTCGGACTTCTGCTCTCCATTTATTCGAAAAACCATTTCAAGCTCCGTTCCGGCCCATTTTATGAAGCAGGATCAGTGGGAAGCACCGACCATACGGCGGTTTTTGGACCCGCACTTATCGGCAGCACAAGATCAGAAATTTTGACAGATATACAAAACTCACACTGTAGAAGAAGTGAATACAGAAAACGCATTTGAATCCTCCCTATCGGTTTGCAGTCCTGGAGTGTTGGGCCTGCGGCTGCACTGGGAGGGTTGCAGTACCAGTCATATTTTTGTCCCAAGACGCGAAATCGCGTATCAAGCGCCGATTTGTTCGAAGTGGACTCTTTCCCAATCTGAAAACCATTTGGTTCGACTCTTTATACTCTGTCCGAAAGTGTGCTCGAAATCTTATGTCCCAACGTAAACTCTAGGGAATCCCTAGTGAGCTTTGGAATTTAATTATCAAAAGCTACGGAACGGTGGGTAATGGTGAAATTGAACTGGTGATGAGGATGTTCCGACGGAAAAGCGACCGCACCTTGCTCTGATAATCGAAATCAAGAGCTTTCTGGAAACGCTCCAGAGCTTGTTACTACCTGTATTCATTGCAAGAAAAAAAAATCGAAACTACCGGAGTCGAGCGGGCGCCGGCATGTCAACAACTCTCAAATAGAACAAATACCTGACGAAAAAGCAGGCCATAACTAGGCAGAAACTTGTGTTTTTTTCCAAATATGAATGCATTGTTGAAATCAGCATACTAAGGCCTAACGAATTGCTTTTTCAGATTTGGAAAATGCTCTTTCCGTATAAGTACAGCGCTTTCGACACGATTTCTCGTCGTCGTATTCGTTCTGAAACAAAAATTATGGCTGGTATTGCATGTGCATATTTTAGTATAAGAATAGATGCGCTCCACACTTTCTCTTTTATCTCACCTGTGGGCATGGCTTTCAGTATGGCGGTTGATGGCGAGCTCTGATGCGATGCCAACGGATTTCGTGTTTACTCATCTCAATCCTGCTAGGAGGATTATCTCGCGCGCAATAAATCCCTGCACAGGAATGTTACTTTGTGAAAGTGATGTAGCAGCATATATCCGGATTTTCTGCATCAGCGCGGCTGAGCAGCGAAAACATTGGCTGCATGGTTCTCGATGGGATCTAGTCTTTACTGTACTATGGGTATTCTCTGCTTCAAATTTGGATTACCGGTAACGTACGTCTCAGCAATTCTACGGATTTTAATGTTTTCGCGTATTTAATTAATTTACATCGCGTGGGCATGATCTTAAGATACCACAAGGTAGCTGATTGAGACTTGCACACAAAACAGCCCAGGCAGGACTCGAACCTGCATCGCATCGCTTCCCGGACAAAAGTGTTACCATTTGTTCATTGTTAAAATCAGCTATCTTGTTATTCTAAAGATGGTGAACATCTATTTGAAAACTACCAGATCATCAAACCAATCTGTCAGTTATAACTGAAGCATTTGGAGGCTGATATCATTTACGACTGACAAAAAGTGAGCCATATGAGCACAGAGTCTGTTTTTGTCAGCTGAGGAACCAGATATATGTACTGCAGGGTAGAATCTAGTCGGAAGGCGATCTCGGACTCATTTTCGCGTCTTCAGCCTCCTTTTCTAATAACTATCTTAAAAATAACTTCTTCAGATCTGAAAAGGTATTTAGGATCCAGGTGTGAAGGGCTATCCAACAAAATAATGCTTGCCAGGGTTGAGAACTGAACGCAAAAAAATCGAGATGTCCTTTCCAGAGCGTTTTATAGAACCCATAGCGCTGTGCGGCCGCGTAGTGTTTTCGTATACTGTATGACACACCAAATATTTCGCCTCAAACATTGTTTGTCTGAACTCAAATCCTTGCAGTCGTTACGTATATATTTCATTGGATGGCCCTTCACATGAAATGTTGAATAATTTTCAGTTCCGAAATAACGTTAAAGATCCAAAAACGCTTGTTCGCGCTTTTTCTGACCAAATTCTGTGAGCGGTATTCCATTTTTTTCAGATTTCGGAAAATTCGAATAAATTGCTCAAAAAATTTGATGAGGGTTTTTAAGGAGTTCTGGATTAGTGCATGTATTGAGAAAAGAGCAGTGTTGGAACTTGTCGTAAAAGATTATAGGGGAACCTTTCTTGGAAAGCTGCATTGAATGGTTGTAGTATTTTTGTAAGATTAATTTCTACGAGAGACCTCTCTGCCTTTCTCTCCCTTCTCCGGTAATATGCGTAACCTCCGACTCTGGTACAAGGAAATGCGAAGTGGTGCCTCTCCTATTGCACTTTGTCCTAGGTTGTCCTTTAATTGCTCCATTCCAAACGAGAATCCTGGGTAACATTCAATCCAATGATACCTTTTTTGAGCTGCCTTGCAGAAAACGAAGCAAATTTGACTGATGGGAAAGCTGTTGTTCTCACGGTGCAGAAGAAACGAATTCTTTTCCAGCCTCGAGTAACTAAAACGTATTCTGTTGCTAACGCCACCTTTCAGAGGCTATTCTCGAAATAAAGGATTAATAAAGGCATCTACGGGAGGGCCGCACATTTGTAGGTTTCTGTGTGCCCGTCTCGCTTAGTGATATATTAGATTCAAAAACCGACCTAATGTTTAGTATGGTCACCTAGAAGCACATAGCTGATTTGGGATTGACTTTTCCTATGTTTATATTTCAGAAAGAAGCACTTCCATCTGTATCTTCTAGTGCTATTTCCTGCATATGCATTCCTCATTCTTCGTTTTTCAAATAAAACTGTTGCATGTTTTCCATGGATGTTTCTGGGCGACCAGACATCAAGTTTTACAATGTTGGTCCAAGCTCTTGACTGGGTGATAAGGCTCCTCCTCAGTCGTTTGCAGCATTTGATGCGGCAAATATGAAGAATGTGGCCGGAGTCCAGACTGAACTGAATAACAAATTAGATATGCAGCATCGCTTTGCTTCCCGTACACAGCGTGCTCGAAGGGTTCAATCACCTTCCTCTGCGAGAGCGAACCCACAACTTTCATATTGCTGACGTGAAATTGATTCCATTCCAGCCTTGATGTAGGCAGCTCGGAAAGTGGAGCCTCTTCAAATCTATGACTTCCTTCCGATATTCCTCAGCTGGTGTGCGGCCCGCATTCTCGTGGAAGGCAGCGTACGCACAAAAAGCCGTATTCTATGCCTCAGAGTTTTTGCGTAGGTGAACCCGCGGAGTAAGGAATGATAGCGAAAAGGCCCCTCAAAACCCTCATAATCAGTACTTGAAATAAAACTCAAAAAAAAACTTGAAGCTTTCGAGTTCTGCATCTACGCGTTTTTGTGTGTTTCTCGTAACAGATTCTGTAACGTCGAAAATGATATGGCGCTCTACATTTCCAGGGTATGTGAACTCCTGGCGTACTTCTCGGCCTAGAAAATAGTTTCTGCGACGCGCGGCAGCGACAGTGCATATAAGCCAAACTGATTTTCGGTGGATTTACATTGCAAACAGTGTGTCGCTTCGTCCGTCGTGGGTAGTATGCACAATTGGGGCGTAAGGCCTAGTGCATAAGTCCCGCGACGTGCGACACGACACAGTGTTAATCAGCAATATCGAACGAAAATTGATATCGACGTGCTCTGTCGCCGTCGTGGGAAGTATTCACTAAGCCTAAGGCCGAGATCATACTTCCTGTGACGAGTGACGCGACGCAATGTTTACCATCAAGATCGACCGCAAATCGGTATGCCTCATATACGCCGTCGCGCGTCGCGGGAAGTATGATCCCGGCCTAAGAGGTATGGTATACTTCTGCGACGCCGGTCGCATCGCTGTGCACAGTCGCTCTCTATCTCCCTCCCTTTGAACCTGTTGCTGTCGCAGTGCGTTGCCAGCGACAGCGACAGTGTTAGCGACTGGCATCGGCACACATGTAGGGTAAACGACAGTTCTCATTCCTTTGTGTCATCCACCATCTCTTTTTCGATCTACAGAGTCTAACAAACCTACCGTTCATATGCCTATCGTGCTCTACAGCACGAAAAGCATATGAGTGTGTATGGTTTCCGTTTTCGGTTCAGTTTGACCAGGCGGCTGGCCGTGCGGGGTTGGCGTCCTCTCTGGAGAATGGGGTTTCGATTCACGCGGGGTGATCTACCGTCGCAGCCCCGTCCATTCATAAGACTATAATTATTACGCAATCTCTATATGATTCTCAGCGATAGGCCGATGCAGCGATGAATTGCCCGCAAATGGTAGTGTCAGATCCCCACCCCTAGGTTGTGGAATCAGGGTAAGACGCGATAGGCTCGTGAGGCGTGCTGCCACCAGCTTAAAGGCATCGTACGCGCTGAAAACCACTCACCGCTTTTTGAGTTTGAATCATTGGTTGGCCCCGCCTGAGAACGTGTGTAGAGCTTCTCGGGTCACCGACGCATCATTCGGAAGAAGTGGGTGATCGAATGCCTCGAATTCCACCAAAAGAGGCCGGCCTTCTGACAGCCATGTGGCATAAAATGAAAAAGAAAGAAGCTTCCCAACAAGCTATATCGCGTAAATGAGTGGAAGTTGATGTTTATAAGCTACCTTCTTTTCTCATTTGAGGCTGCATGGCTGTCGGAAGGCCGGCCTCTTTTGGTGGGATTCGAGGCATTCGATCTCCAATATCTTCCCAATGATGCGTCGGTGACCCGACAAACTCTACCCACGTTCTCAGGCGGGCTCAGCCAATGATTCAAACTCTAAAAACGGTGAGTGATTTCAGCGCGTACGATGCTTTTAAGAATTCGTGTGGTCTCCGGGTAAGTCGTGAGTGTGACCTGTAGATGAAGCATACCAAAGTTTGATAATTTAGTGAACAAGAGCTTTTCATGCTCAATTCGAAATTCGTTTTCAAAAAGTGTTCGATTATTTTCACAAACTTTTGTACTGTCGGATACCAACTATTTTTGCGTGGAGCAGACAGAGGATCGCGGTCCCCTCCCTTCTTCCAGGCGCCAAAACTACGCCCCCCCCCCTCTGTGATCATCACAGCGGGAGCATAACACTGTGTTAGGAGGACAGTGTGCTGGCTTCGCTCTTTATTGATTTTTTGATTTCATATAGCCTCTCTTCCTCATTTTTAGCCGGTTGAACTTAGGCCTATCGGGTTTATCCCGTCGGAATCCCCTTGACACTGTTACATTTTGCCATGACCGACCGCTTCGTTCTTTGCTCCGCCAGGTCTCATGTGAGCGAAATAGTCTATATGTATGAATGATGAAGATAAGTAAGGATAAGACTGATACATTTAAGTCTTCGAGCCAGAGCTTTTCGGTATATATTTGCAGTTGCAGAAACTGACAAACTCATAAGCTGTTTATTTTCAGAAACGTTTGGTCGCGAGATGGCTCCGTGAGAATAATGTTGGAGTATAAAATAGCTCAACTCGACCAGCCTCACATACTTCAACATCAACATATTGCTAGATTGCGAGTGCAACCTATACCCTATAACCAGCATTAGATTCTGTTTTTGTTCTGCAGATAACCACGGAACTTTTTACGTCGCTTACAGTGCTTTTAAGCTCTATGTGTCTGCATTACAAAGGGCAGGTGTCAAGGTTATCCCAAATTTTCGTAGCATGCGACCGCGATTTGTCTGCTTCGTATCTTCTTGGTACCACCTGAGCATCATCTACTCGAACCGCACTGTGCGCAGAGCAGCGAACGTTGCGCTGTGACAATGCGTTGCTCTCAGTTATCCATTTTCGCGGTGATTCCTGTTCATAATCACAGAACCGGAGCGTGTAGGTGTGTGGCAAGAGGCGCCACTGTCAGCGATCGATCCCCGCCCAAACCAACCAAGACTTGTGTCCTTCCGGGGCGGTGAATTTGCAGCATACTTTTGCCTGGGAGGATAGGAACACTGACTTGGATGTCGGCTCGCCCCCGCAAGCCATTGTATAGGCCAAAAACCCATCCAAGAATCTACGATTCTGAATGGAAGTCGAATGTGTGGCGCATCCCCAGATTGATTGAAATACACCGAAGACTATCCTTTTTATCCTTAATAAAAAAAAACCACTTCTATAGGACCTGGGTTCTGCCACTGGGCTAAATTATAGCCTTTATTTATGCGGCACTCTCCCTTCTACGTTGTTCCATTGGTGAGGTGGTCTGTCGGAACTGATTGTAACCCCACTCCACTCACCTTCAACGACTATGGGTGGCATGTGACGCCATTGTGCCACACCGGCGCGCACTGTGTAATGCGCTATGTACGGTCGATTATCACACTAACGAGTTTCACCGCGTAGTTATTATTGTTTCCACGGCACAATAGTTTTTTTTTTGATTTCATCCCTTCCATCGTTCAACTGAAAAAGTCCGATTATAGAAGTTCCCTTCGCAGGCCCGTTTTTGAAACCTTGTTTTACGTTGTGCTAATTGCGAACTGGAGTAGATTAATCGATGCATTTCCTCCACATTTCAGGTCTTGTTTTGAGTTGATTGAGCGAATCTGTCAGGTGGTGGGTAAGTACAACTCCGCTGCTAACATAAGGAAAGAGGGGCGAAATCGGCAAAGGTGGCAACAAAAGCGTCTTTTGCCCATATCTTGCTTGAAAGTGCTCCGCTGGGATTTTTGAGAAAACCGTTGTCTTCACTGCGTCCTTAATACAGTGCGTTTCATAACCATAAAGGCACCCTATTTTTTAGGATGACTAGACCGATGGCACCCTTTTGCACATTTGGCAACTTGTTTTCTTCCGTATACGCTAATCCACAACAAACTCCCTTGCAAGATATATCTTCAGCAGTTTCTTCAAGAATTTTCTGTTTTTTCACTGTTTCAAAACTATAAAGGCACTTGACTGAAAGATTGTAAAACTGCGAGTAAGTGATCCTTCATCTAAAATCAAAGTGTATCGGGATCTCCTCCGTGAGATTCAACTTCGAAAACAAGCTTACACATGGAATTGCGTAACTTTCAAATCAGCGTTGGCCTGCTCCTCTTTCATAAGTCAAGATTTGCAACTTATAGCTCATCAACGCTTCTGTAGTGCCTCTAACCTCGATGAATCTCTCTGAATAACACACCTCAGATAGCATTGATGGTATTAATGCCCAGAATTTGTCCCGTAACCAAGAAATTGAATATCACGAGCTTGGAATTAAGCGAAACAGGAGAGGCTTACAAGGACAGCGAGATTGTCTTCCACTCCCAACCTTAATGACTCCGCGAATTTGAGTTGGCACATTTTGTTAGAAATTACGACACTTTAGGCTACCATCGAGTTCAACGTGAGGGTTTTCAAGACCATCCCATAGAGCCAATGGGGTCTACGAACCGTCATCGAGCATGTACCGAAAACTCAAGGGACAAGAATGGCATCTTCATAAAATGACGTCGGGAATAGGGGAAGCCATGGGAGTCGTGTACATTACCACCAATTTATTTGAAATAGACACATTGGAGGCGATAAAGTGCATGGCAATGACCGAGGTGAGGGCAGGTTCAAGAATGACGTCGTCACCAATTTAACTGCTAAGATCCTTCTTGGTAGTGAGCACCTGAACCGCCTTTTTATGTCTTTCAAACAGTGCAGGCCTTGTTCTAGTATGTCTGGTAATGTGTTCGATTTGTTTGATTCACTTTCAAATAGTCGCCGTGGGAAAATCCGGCTAGAGATTGTCACGGACCTGCGTGAAGCTGATCGCGGTACTTGACAACTTTAACCATATCCACCGTTTTCGCCCTGATTTCGACATTTTTGGCAATCCTCTAGTGTTCTTGGTCTTACATGTAGCCCGAGAACATACAAGTGTGCCGATGCAATTGACGGAACATCTCAACTATGCAGCGGTTTTTCCAGTGAAGTGCCCACGCTCTTGCAACACCTTCACATGATCTTGATCTTTGGTAGAAAGCGTCAATTCACGGTAAACTATAGTGAATAGGAATAACACATGCTCCATTTTCGTATGAAAGAGCGACTCTGATGAAATAACTATAAACAACAACTATTTCCTTAGGGCCTTTATAGTTTTGACAGTGTAAAATCAAAAAGTCTTGACAAAAAAACTTTATACTAGAAACTGGGATGAAAGTTATTATTATGGCAAAGCATGTGTACGGAGAGTACTCGAATACTGTACTAGGTTCTTCTCCTTACGGATAGTGAGTTTGAGAATTTCAAGAAAACAGAGTGCCTTCATAGTTTTGAAACGCACTGTAGTGTTCTCTATTACGATATCGATAGCTTCAGCAAGAAACTACCGCGCATGGGGCTTCCTCGTGGAATTGAATTTATTAAAACAAATATGAGGCCATGAAGACAACGTATTTCAATCTGCGCAACAGACCACTTTCAAGCAAATTATGCGCAAAAGACGCGTTCGTTTCCAATTTCGCCCGTTTGTCTTCTATGTTAGAAGCCGTATTGTAGGTGGTAGCGCTCTGAATCTCCGCTCCCTTTTTACGTGAACTCCCTCCGGGAGATCTCTGTTTGATAGAAGGCGAGCTGGAGGCTTGTTCACGTGAAATTTGTGTTTGGTACTTGATATGTGCATATGAAAGAGTGCAGTAAATTATGCACAGATAAATGTAGCGCACTCGAGCCTCATGTCTGTTATAGGTCTCACCCATACACATGCTAAGCAACTTTAAATTTTTTCAGCTTTCTCGTGTACAGGAGGTGTTTTTTTCCCTCGACATATGTTCAGCGTTGAATCGATTCGAGGTCTTAACGTGAACAGTCTCGAGCTCCAATCTTGCATGAAGAAACAGTTTCTTGGTTTTAAATGCACAGCTCAACTCCAGGAGTAAATTTTGGTCTTATAGTCCGACCGCTCCTGCCAAGCGCGAAATCTCAGTTCGCAAAAATCAGCTGAAAAAGCACGTGGAAAAAGTGGGTGCGGCCGAAGAGGCACTCTGATATGGCAGGAGCCTGAGAGCGCATGGCGCGCGCACCTTCTCTTGGACGAGTCCCTTTCACATCGCGATGCGGTTTTATAGGATATTTATGGACTTATTAGCTGAACTCGAGCGGTTTCGTCTCTACTGCCGCCCAAGTGATTATTATTTCTCCTATTCGTTTCTTTTATCCACGATAAGATGTGAAGGTGCGCGCGCCATGCGCTCTAGGGCCCGCCCATATCAGAGTGCCTCTTTTCCCTCCCCCGGAAAAAGTCGACTACGCCTCCCCTGAAAGAAAAAGTGACCACACCCACCTACAAGTTTCCGATCCAAATTCGGAGAAGACGCGTGATGGATTCTAATCAAATTCTTTACTCCAGTTGCTTTTAGTCAAGCTTTATGTTGTGGTCCACTCCAGTGCGATGGCTGTGAATGGCGAGCATAAACACATCCAAGAAAACTCGTCCACGAGATTTTCTCCGTTGAAATTCACAACTTTTTTTGGGAGGAGGATGCATATCTCCTTTCGTTGGGGATTCTAAGCAATCCTGGAAATACCCCTGGGATCAGCGCGAAATTCCTGACAAGGCAAGCAGGAGAACTAAAAAATGATTCTGAGATTGGACTGTGCCTTCAACCAGTCAAATTTTGGACACACCTTGGACGAAAGTAAAGCTTTCGTTCACCATTGGTCAGGCAAGGTGAGATTTCCGGCTGAAATTACTTCTGAGCAATTTTAGCATAAACACAGTGTGGGCCTGCCAACAAAGTTTCGCAAATGTAGTTCTTCGTTAAAAGCATACACGCTTGAAGATGTGGTTTAGGTAACACTGCAAATTGAACGAACAACACAACGCGATGAAAAAGTCGCCCGTTTTTTTTTGGCTAAAACTTGAGTTTTGGGTCTATCTAAGCAAGTCTATGAACAAAGAACGGCGAAAAACGGACAGGAAGTGGATCGAAATCCCGCGCTCCGGCCGGCCCATCGGGTCACTCCGTCCCCTCCTATAGCAAATGTCCTGAACTCGTTTTACCGTAGGAACAGGCACCGAATTTCTGGATGTTCTTTATCGCAAAATATTCTAACATCCCAGCATGTGCGTTGACCCCTCTTATTTTTGGAAGAATTTTTGGTGCAGGAGACGGGAAGCAAAGTCACATACCAAAGAATTTTGAAGCGCGAAACCATTTCCCCGACGTCAAATTCGGTGCATTGTACGCAGTCTCCCTGCGTACAACGCATCGAACCTGACGTCGGGGAAACACACGAACAGCCATAATTATTTTTTTCAGAGATTACTTCTAACAGTTTTTCTCCGAATTTTGATTGTTCTGATCACCTTTTCCTATTACCTTTTCTTCTTTACCCCTTTACCTCTTCTTAGAAGGCTTACCTACACAAAAACATAGAAAATTATAATATGGTTTTTAATCGAGAACACTGCCTTTAAAGCGTCAAAACGACTCACAATGGAGCTACATGAGTAAGAAGGTGGCGTACCCCTGTATCTTTCCCGTCCCTGCATGTGCCCTCCTCCGAAAAAAGTGCTGTGTCTTCCCGACCGTCAGCGAGGTTCATTTATTGAGCTATCCACACACGTCGCCGAGGTGGAAGTGGCACAACACCCCTGTGCATATGTCCTCATTGCTGACCGCTGCCATTATGATGACCTCCTTGCTTGTTGTGGAGCTTGAAGAAGTTGTCCTCCCTAACAGGGGCCCTGAGAAGGGCGGTATCTAGCCCTGCTAAAACATGTGCACTAGAAGGTCAATAGCATAAATGTCTTTTTCATTTGCAAGATGTACTGTTGAAATTTAGGGGTTTGTGTGCAGTGACATCTCCAGTGCAAAACCTTAGCAAAAATAAAGGGGAAAGGTTGAAACCCAGAATGCATTGGCAGCTTGTGCTTCTGACAATGAGGGATTCGGAACTCGAGTGGTCATTGAAGTGCAATTCTACAGTTTCGCGAACCCCTCGACTGAGCGAATCTCTGTGATCAGCCTCTTAACTTGCAACTTAACCCCACGCGCTCAAGTACCTTCTACACCCTTTCCACATAAATGTGCAGCCCACTCTCCTTCCTCTCTGATAACTCTATGGTATGTACTCTAGAATGCCGACAAGCGCTTTCATTCCGAGAATTGTCATTAGGTTTCTCGTTTTTTTGCCTGCTGACATTAGCAGCGAAGAACGCGCATTCCCCTGCACATGTTCCCCTTTTTTAAACATTATCCAGCTGTTATCTAAAAGCATACTCTAGATACGTATTAGGGACCTTTTTCTCCTCTCATGAAACTACTTCGAATTGCATACCCTAGCATAAAAAACCTGCGAAGTGCAACGTCGCGAGGAGGTATAGATAGCGCTTTTGCAGAACAGAAGTTAAGAGTCCCGGACAATAGCCACATTCAATGCGTCTCGAATGTGCATTCAACTCGGGTGACCACGCCCATCGAAAGGCTCTATCGCAGGGGCACGTGCCTATACTTTTTATCCGAAGATGATTTTTCGGATAATGAATCGATTCGGATAATGCCGATTTTGAATTTCCCGGATATTTTTTCGATTCAGATAATGCGCTTTTTCAAATTCTCGGATAATTGATCGATTCAGATAATGCCATTTTCCTATAATTAGGATATAGATATCCGGCCGAATAATTTCGGATAACTTCGGATATTTTTGGAACAAAGTTGTGGCAAAACGGTAAGAAATAAACCATGCACTTAAGGCAAGCCTTTGAAAACATCCATAATTGAGCAAACAGTAGTCCTTCATTGCATTCGCAGCATGTTCACATACAAACTTCAATCTTCATGTGTGCATATTAATAAAAATATGAAAACAAATCTTCAATTACTCTATCGTCGTTGGGAGGCACAGTATTATACATGCACAGGTTTTTTAGGACAACTAGCCGGCAAAAAGTTTGCAAAGCGACTATACAAAAAAAACTTCGACACTTAATAACTAGCCACTTGGTCATCTCACTTGATCACGTTCATTTTTTTCGGCGCCGCAACGACTCTTCCGATTTCGGAAGGAGGGAAGTCCTGAGTTGATATACCAAATAGAAGACGGTACGGGAAATGGGCGTGGCCTAGTGAAAATTTACCTGTTTTTTTTCCAAAAATTATCCGATTTTATCCGAATTTTTGACCCTTCGGATGATGGTTCGATTTAGATTATGCCGATTTCAAATTTCCCGGATTTCGGTTCGATTCAGATGTGTTTTTTCGAATTTTCGGATATCGGATTATCCGAATCTTGGATATCCGGTCGGATATCCGAAAATGAGTGATTCGGATACTAAGTATACACGTACCCCAAACAGTAGCACGTGATAAAAATTCCATCGCAGGAGCACGTGCTGCGAAATCTAATCGCGAGAGCACGTGCTGCACGGTACATAGTCAAGCGCTATCGTAGTAGGACGCCGACGCGCGACGCAGAACATATTTGGGGCCTTAGCTATTGAACGAGGTCTTCAGCGGTTTGGCAGGCCAGGTACCGGAAAGTTGGCTAATCGAGCCGGCGACACTGCCGACATCTGAGTGTCGCCTCAAGGGCGTCGTGAACTTTTTTTTCTGGAAAATCATTTGTCATCGAGTTAAATACGTATCATGCCCGCATTGAACGCTTTCTCTGTTTGGGCACGTGCTGTAATTCGAAGCACAATAGGAGCACGAAGTACCCTAGCAGCACTAGGGACTGTGCTCGGAAACGCCTTGTCTTTGAGCTGAATGCATATTCGACACGCATTGAATCCGGTGATTGTCTCAGGTAGTGAGATGGGGGGGGGGGGGGGAGATTGATAGTGACAATAGCTCTCTATGAAACTTTTCAAGACTATGAGAAGATGAAATGGATGAAACCGGCGGAACCTGCAGCTTGGGGTTGTCAAGAGAGAAACCGAGATTGTGGGAAACGATGGTGTGACGTCAGAGTGCTGATTCGTCATAGCAATGTTTTTTACGGAGCGGAATCGCGCACCCGTAGGGCCGCACCTTAATCACCACTCGAGTTGAACCGCTTTCCGTCAGCAGCACGTGCTGCCGACGCGTCTTGTATTCCAGCCCCTCTTGTTCGGTAGCATGTGCTCTCCTTAACTGCAATTGCTGCTAATATGAAGGAAAAGGGTTGAAGTCGTGTGGTTTGAGATAATGACCCCCATAACTACTGCTACCTCAACGTAGCTGGGACAAATACCACCCTAAGGAGGCCAACCTTGTCAAGGAGAAGGATATAATTTCGCAACAGTCATAAAAAGTGTCTCTAAGCAACTTATTGAACTTGTGTGCAGGTAATACTAGTTTTTCATCGAAGGTTCGATACCTTTCCTTTTCAAACATCTTCTCGTTCTTGAAAAATATTGTCGGGCAAAAATAGATCCGGGTGAACAGTAACGTCTCATCGGTCTTTTGGAGTGGCATGCACTATGTTGCCGAGCTGGGATGGGAGTGTGAAGAGGAAGGGACGATTGTTGACTGCCTTCAACAAAAAATGAGGAAGACGATCGGTTTTCATCGGGTAGTTCGCCATTTGCACTCTTCAGAATAGTGATCATCAAACCAGCAATGTCTTTGCAAGGCCAATTAGCCTTTGTGGGATCTGAATAATCAGCAGGGGTGTGAGGTGAGCCAGATCATACTTGTTGATCATCGTTAGTAGAAATGTTGGATTGAGAAATAGAGTTTTTGATGCAAATGTGAGATGCAGAGCATTTTCGTCGTTTCTCTGAGCTTCTTCATCTTTCAGAGCATTTCCGGCGTTTTTTCGCCGCGTCGCGGACGTCGCCATCGACAGCCTAAGGCCAGTGACTTTCATTATTCGTCTTAGCACTTTCCATCGACGCTTTCTCTCACATTTGTTCCCAAATTCGTACGAATTTTCTCATTTGTTCATGGATTTTCACGCGCCTACGCACTTCAAGTGGCTGTGAGTCTCATTCTATTTCAGGTTGCTCAATAAGTTCATTGCCACTTTAAATTTTTTCGCTAAATTTCGCAAGAGCCGCCCATTCGTGAAACTTCGGTGTACTTTGACTCACATCACCTGCCAATTGACAGAACTGCCTCATTACATTGCTGCTGTGAAATCATTCAAATTGCGTAAACAAAAACCACAAGTTTTATGCTGCATATAAAGCCATTAAGATGAGCTTTTTGCCTTCAGCGCCGTATGACCGCAACGCGCTCCACATTTGAGTTTTCTGCTTTGGACTGGCTGCAAACGGTCGCAGCTTGATCGTTCTACTGCTTTCGGTTTGAAGGTGGTTCTAGCAATCTAAACATTGTTTCTGAAATTTACAGGGCATCGACTTTGTGAGGCCTTATAAAAGACTACAATGTTCTCTGTGCATCCCACCAGGTTTAGCGCAAAAGAAGAGTGTGCGCCACATTTTACTTCTCTTTTTGTCACCTACCAAATTTTTTTAACCCAATGTGTTCTTAGAAGGACGGACACGAGTGCATCTCAATTGCGAATGCCTAGTCTACAGCAGTCTTGAAGGCCTTGTATCGATGAATTTCGTTTTTGAGTTCTCCGTGTGAAACACTACGCTGGCAGATGCTGGAGCGGATAGGGTCGAAGAAAGCAGCGAAAACGGGGTAGAAACCAATAAAAATCGCCGTGAAGTTAGGACTTCGTTAGCCCACAACGCCTGCTTGGCCCGCCCCGCCCGCCGTTCTGGCGGGCTTGTCCCGGAGCGGACGTTTTCGATGGCGAATTGCCAAGCAATTGCGCCACGTCCAGCCTGATGGATTTGCACACATTTCGCAATTGGCGCGCATTTGGTTCGCTCTCTGAATCTGTACGTACATTAGAAATCGCATTTTTAACTTACTCAGACTTTCGCTGTTGTCCACAGGACACGAATGAGATGTCACCTCACGCAATGCTCCCTGTAGACATCCAAAAGGGGCATGGATCGCCCCTCGAGAACTGCCCGTTACCCCCCCCCCTCCTTGGTGCCGTAGACAACCTATCCGCGGGAACGCTTTTGGTGTAGACATCCCATCGGAGGAGGGTCTCCATCCCCGATTCCGCGTTCACATCCTATCAACATCCTGTAGACCTGATATTACCATCCCAGTAAAGCATCAACAGCTTTTTGACGTCACTCCGTAAGGGTAGCATACACACTCACAAAAGTGGTGTAGATAACAGCATAAATAGGACCGCACGGCTCCTACCATTTCGTCTACGACGTTTGAAGCGCCAAAAACCATCCAGGATGACAATATGTGACATTGTTTGAGCAATCTTGCCTTCCACGTCTGTATTTCCCACCCGTTCGAGTACGAGAATTAGAAATGAAACTTGAGAAAACATGTGATAAGATAGAGTGATAGCACTATCTCATGGGAGCGCACGAGAGAAATAGCTTGATTTGCTTGAATGTAACATGTCTGTTTACCGATTAACTCTCGTCCATTTTTGAGAATGCCGCTCTACTTCGGCTAACTTTTTGAAATGGAGGATTACATAGGTGAACATATAATCTGAGGACTGAACGCGATTGAGGAAATGAACTATACATGATATTTTCAGGTGAATAAAGTTGTTTCTCTCGAGCATTCCCATTTGGTAATGCTATCACTCTAACTTATCACATGTTTTCTCAAGTTTCTTTTCTCATTCTCGTACTCGAATGGGTGGGAAAACACTGGCGTGGAAGGCAAGATTACTCAAAAATTGCCAAGTATATCCTCTTTCCGAGTGTGATTTATTTCCGTTCGTCGCGTGCGTCTGCGTGCGTGCGCTGCGTCTCCTTCTCCCCACAATTTCTCGCTGTCTCTACCTTCGCTTCGCACAAGCGCGCGAGAGAACAGAGTAAATCTGGCTCGGAACCAGAGGATATTGTCATCCTGGATGGTTTTCGGCGCTTCAAACGTTTTTGACGACATGGTAGGGGCCTTGCGGTCCTATTTATGCTGTTATCTCGACCACGTTTGTGAGCGTGTATGCTGCCTTTAAACGGCGGTATGCCTTCTTTCGAAACTTGATGATGAGGCCCTATTTTCCTTATTTCAGTTCTAATCTAAGCGGAACAGAGAAATTGGACCCTCTCAATCAAATTTTCTAGAGAAAAACTAACATTGGCGTGGATCCTAATGAGACTTTTCGTTCCTCTTTGGAGGTTGGCGCAAACTCGGTGCACCTACGTAATAGCATATGACACCGAGTTCGCGCCAACCTTCGAGAGTAAACGCAAGGTCTCTTTAGGATCTATACCGACGTTACATTATTTTAATAATGATGTCCTTATGCGGACAACACTCTACTGCTTCCAATTGAACTACTATAAGTTATACAAACCATTCCAAATGAAATGTACTTTTCTAGAGCCAGTTTCGGACGTAGAGTCCAAATATGCCCTTTGCAGCTGCCTAGAGTCACTCTGGAAAACGTTATAGCAGTTTTTTTTCCGATTTTTGTACCTATTGTACCCTCGAAAAAGCGCATTAATTTTATGAAAATCCGGAAACAGACCTCGTAATCGTGTTCAGGGCCCGAAACAGCCCCCCCCCCAAGACAAAGTTTGGGTGAAAGCGCATTCTCCGAGCTATGTGCAGACTGATAGCGTTTTCGATTTGTATGGATTTTCGGTTCAGCGTTCAATTATATCAATTACGGGGTAGAGAAAGCGTTGAAATTTTTTTTTCCAGATTTGACTTAAAATTCGACCTGGGGGTGATTTGTGGTGCTGATCACGAATCTGAGGTTTACCTGCGGTTTTTCCCAAGTTCGACTAAATTTGTTCACAGCTTCCCACCGGCAGAAAAATTTGACGGCAAAATCGACTTCCGACGATTTCTGGAACGTGACAAAAGATGTGGCTCAAATCGTTCTTTTGGGGTTTATTCAAAGTGCTCAACACGAATCTGATGTCAGTTTATGGATTTTTGACAGCTTACGATAGATTACGTTGGGCATACGGTATAGTTGTATGTACACGAACGAAATTTTTGAAAAAATTTTCGATATTTTTTTCGTTCGTTCGAAAATTCTTCGAACGTAATTTTTTCAAATTCCGTTCGTTCAAAATTTCGTCGAACGATTTTTTTTTCAAATTTAGTTCGTTCAAAATTTCGTCGAACGAATTTTTTTTTAATTGCATTCGTTCGAAATTTTTTCCTATTTGTACAGCTATAGTATACGGTAGTTCGATCAATGTCACAGATTTGTCTCAAAGTTTCTATGTGGGGGTTTTTGGAGTGCTGAATACGAATTCGATGTCCATTTGTCTGTTTTCAAACTATGAAGTTCTGCCTCCTGAATAACATGTTACCTACCGTAACCTACAGTAAACCTATAAATTCCGACAGGCGAGCCCCAGATTCATGTTCAGCAGTACATGTTTATCGCAGTATCCGGAGAAAAATAAAAAAAACACCTCAAAAATTCCATGGTGGGTACCCTTACCTTGCCGCGAAGCTATAAAAACGCTCATAACTTCTTTCAGAGTGAGTCTAGGCAGGCTACGATTATGCCGGAGTCACTCACATTTTCCGCTACTAGTAACAAGAACATCTTCCCAGATTATCGCCGTATTCAATGCGCGCCGAATATGCATTCAACCCGAAGACAAGGCGGTTAGGAGCACAGTCAGAGAACGCGCTGCTAGGGAGCACGTGCTCTTATAGTATTTCAGAGAACAGCACGTGCCCCGACAAATAAAACTTTCAATGTGTGCATGATACACATTCAACTCGATGAAAAAAGGATTTCCCAAAAATGGAAAGAATGCGAAAAACTCTTGAGGCGGGACACAGATGCCGGCAGCCTCGATGGTTCAATTACACTAGTTTGCGGTGCTTTGCTCGCCCAGCCGCTGGAGACCTCGTCCAACCAATCGCGGCCCCAGATAGTGTTCGGCGAGCTGGTCGAGTTGCATGTCGGTGTGCCGGGCGCGTCGCGTGCCGATGTGCAGCTACGATAACGCTAGACTAGCTTGCAGCACGTGCTCCTGCGATTAAATTTGGCAAAACATGCTCCTACGTTAAAATTCTGCAGCACGTGCTGCTGTTTGGAGCACTTTTCCCTGCAACACACCCTTTCAGTGGGTTTGGTCACATGAGTTGGATACACACATATTTGACACGCATTGAATGCGGCAAACTTTTGAGCTCGCAAGGTACTCCATTTCGCCGATCCCGGACTACGCTAAAACGGCTTCCCTTGTCAACCAGAAAAGGTGATATTGGCTAACTACGCTTATTTTTTTAAATCTACAATTTTTCATCTCGCTACATTACCTTTCCTCGAGTATTGACAACATGGATGGGAATCAGGGTAAATGAACACCCCCGAATGATCAGAGATTCCCGACAAACAACTAAAAATGACGCAAATGACACACATAAAAGGATGGAAAAAAATCAAAATCTGCCTACGAAGGCAGTTGCTGAAAGCTCCGTAAACCACGGAAACCTCCGGGTCCATCACGGGGAACACCGCGAGGTGCATCTCTTGGCATGCCACCAACACCCCTTCCACGGGAAGACGTTATTAAAAAACGAATCACAGATCTCTTATAATTAAAAAAGAGAAGAATTATCACAGAAGTCTACAGAATCATCAAAAAATAAAACGAATTGCAAATCTCATATAACCGAAAATGAGAGCTTGGACGGCACGATCTTCGTGATACATCGATTGATGGACGCTGCCCAATGTTCTGTAGAACAGCCCATCGACCTGCGCAGCCGTAGACATATCGAATTGACGTCCTGTGGACAACAACTCGGTCTGCGTCGATTTAAGGCACTCGGTGGGATTGCCGGTAGACGGGCTGTTTAACAGCCCCTCGCCCCCTGCTCAACAGCACACCGGGACGACCCCGCGTAGAGCTGCCTGTTCGCCAGCGGTGACTCCTTCTGGGCGGATCGACGTCCTGTAGACAACAGCGAACGTCTGAGTATTTTGAGCGCTTTTCTTCGCTGTTTCCTAACTATTCGATAGCACATGACCAAGCAACCCTATTTTTAGTCGAATATGGTATTCATTATGAACACTGCCTTCGAAGGCAGCATATACGCTCGTGAACGTGTTTGAGATAACTACGGAAATAGAATGGTATGGCCCAGATTACAATGCCTACGCATTTTAGAGTGTCAAAACGACCCACAATGCCGCTACATTAGTTAGAGGTTGGCCCGCCCTGTATTTTCACGCTACCTGTATTTGCCCTTTTCCTGCAACGCAAAGTTGCTGGGTCATATTCACCGTCGGTGCTGTTGGTAGATTGCCTAACGAGTGAACCACACACGTCACTGACGGCGAAGATGGCCCAGCAACCCTTCGTTGGAGGAAAAGGGCAAATACAGGGGGCGTGAAAATACAGGGCGGGCCAACTTCTGACAAATGTCGCGGCATTGTGGATCGTTTTTGACACTTCAAATGCGTAAGCATTATGTTGTAAGCCATACGGTTCGATTCACGTAGTTATCTCAACCACGTTTACAAGCGTGTATGCTGCCTTTAAAGGCAATGTCCACGATAAAAACCATGTCCGATTTTTTGGTGGAGATCGGCAGCTGCGGGGCTTAGCGCAACCAGAACGTTTGAAAAACTAAGAAAAATGAGCTCGGAACGGTCCCCTACGGCCCCAAAGTTGGACACTCGTCAGCTCGTCACACCCCACATGCACTTTCCACGCCCACCGACGTGAACAAATGAATGCTCGAGATTGTGAGATCAGCGATGGTTTTCGATCAGTAGCCCCGTTCTTCCCTTCATTCTCAACTTCTCTCTTTACTCAGGTCAGCTCGCATACATCGGCTGCACAAGAGGGAAGTTACAAGCCTCAAACCAGAGTAAGACGTAGCGGTGTGATCGGTCCGTAAGAGGTGCAGCCCCCCTTGCTCCAGCTTTGGAATCGGTGCGGCCCGCCTCCCATCAAGGTGGTGGGTTTATCCCTCTGTGTGAACCAATTTGAGTGAAGTCAGTTCCGAACCATGCTTTCAAACGATTTTTTCAGCGAAAACGGACGATATAGGACAAGACACCGATATTTGTCGGCTCAAAATGGTCGGATCGACCTGGGACTCGTCCGACAGCTTTTTTCAATGATCACCTTTAAATAAACGCTACAGCAGCCAGACCTTGAATTTTTTTTGACCTCTCCAAGTCCAGACAGCGGTTTTCCGATTTTTCAGCGCCCGGGATGACACCTTCATCGTTGGCTGCTGGAAGGACTAACCAAGCAGCTTACTCACTCACACTTGATAAAGCTCGAAAAACTGATCCAGAGACATTTATCGCAAAAATCACATGGTGTGATGAGGCCCAAGTCACACCGTCACATTTTTTTTATTTTATTTTTTTTCGTCACACCGGCCGTAATCGGCTCAAGATGGTCGGATCCACCTGGGACCCACCCGACAGCTTTTTTTGATGGTCTTCTTCAAAATTCAGTGTTTCGTAACACTATTGTGTGGTATTCGTTGAAAGCTGCTCAGAAACGACATCAAAATGGAAATCAGACCACTCTGAAGCAAGTTAAAGCTATGCGGCGCTTTGTACTCCTGAAACTCGGTATAGCAGAAGGGAATCCTTTGCATGATGACGGACCTGGGGCCTGCGCCCTCCCCCTCTAGCCGGCGCCCAAGGCTGCGCCCCCTCCTCTGTGATCGTCACACCGGGCGCCTGAGGCTGCCTCGAACAATTCGTCCACCATGCTCCCCTAGCTCAATTTTTGAGGGACCATAACTCCGTTCCTAGAAGGTCTTGTGAAATTCCAAAAACATCATTGGAATCAGCATGGGACCGTATTCAAAATAGACGGTAAAGCAGAAAAACGATTCTCATCGTGAACATTGCCTTTAATGATCATTCGGCTCTCGACGTAGCCTCATCGCAACATCAACGACATGGCGGTTCGAAACTGAACTTCATTAGTAGGAGGCATGGTGAATATGCATGAGGACCTGAAACCAGTGAACGCAACCAAGTGTTTGCCCAAATAGAGCTGCTCTCGGAGGCATCGTCTAAGAGCATTTTTTTCTGTGAATTGTGAATCTGTCGTAGGGTTTTTCAAGTCCGCTCGTGATTGGAGAAATAGCTTTCTGATACGAAACAGGGAGTGGGTCATCAAATCGTTGGTTTGCATTAGTTTAGCATACTAGCAGTGTTTGGTGTGTGAAAATTCTTTAATTGGGATCATATCAAAGCTATAATAAAAAGTATTTAATCAAAAGGGCCAGCGCTTTTGCAGCTCAGACACTCGTAGTTATGTTCCGCCAGACCGCTGTTGTTTGTGCTTGTCTCGGGGCTCATGTCAGGTCTTTCGGGTGAAACAGTAGGTGTTCCGGTGAAAACCAGGCATTAAAGAAAGCGCCGAAGACAGACGTCTCGGGATAAACGGCCGACATTTCGGGTCAACGAATTCCTCCTCGATACAGCCGCGATCAGGCGGAACACAACTGAGAGTGTCTGAGCAGCCATATATCACATTTTGTTTCCACTGCGCGGAAGTACTGGCTTTTGAAATAGTTTTTTCCCTGGCAACGTATACGATAGGCTCTCTCGCCCTTTCAATCTGATAAAATGTATTGTGAAAAAAATTGTGTTATAATGGGAGTAATTTACCAGATGGACTGTTTGTCATGTAACAGCTTTTATATCGGAGAGACTGGCAGGATGTTGAGCGTGCGGAAAAAAGAACATCTGGCTGGAAAAAGGCGTTTGGACCAAAACACTCCACTTGGAAGACATCGGAGGGAACGGCATGGCGACAACGATTTTGATGTCAAGTGTTGCATTCTGGCTCAAGAAACGGACATTTCATCCAGGAAAATGCTCGAGGTGTTCTGGATATTCTCCAGAAATCCTAGAATGAATAACAGGGATCAGTGTTTATCTATTACATACTCTGCCAGCGCGTAGCTAGATGCCTCACACGGAAACCGGAGATGCCCATGGTTTCAGAGGCATCTAGCCTAATTTTGACAGGAGAATTTACGTAAATTACGGAACGTTTAGCCTCAATTAGTGAAATTTTAGCTACAGCGCCCGCATAATCTACGTGAATTCTCGCTACAGCATCCGCATATTCTGCGTAAATTCTCAATACAGCCCTCGGTCGATCGACCCAATAAGTCCCGCTCCGTACTAGAAAGGCGATCCTCTCTGCGATCGACCGCAACGCCCTTTCTTCCCCACGGCATGCACCTTCCCAGCGGCCAAAAATATCCTCGGCAAGGTCTTCCAGAGAGCGACACGGGGTCACCCTCCACGACCAGCCGCAGTCTTTCAAGTAAGCACTCTGTGAGTTGACTGGGCCAACACTGTTCAAACGGCATCCCAGCGTTCCGCGTAGCCAGCGCGGAATTAAGATTGCATTACAACACAGGCTGTCGCTAAATCCGTAGATTCTCGCTACAATTTTATAGCGAGAATATACGGGTTTAGCGATAGTGAGATCAATGTTTCGAATTTAGCCTTCGTTTTTACGTAGAATACGAAATTGCACCCTTGTACCGTCGACACGAGAATATGCGGGTTTCAGCTATCGTAGCCAAAACTCGTAAATTCTGGCTACATGGAATGGGGCGGCGTTTCAGGCCGCGCCCTCGAAGGCATCTAGCTACGCGTTGGCAGAGTATGATTTTCTGCCGTTTGTATCGCAATGCGAGCTATAGACCAAACATTGGGGACGTGGGTTCACTCGCCCTGCTGGTCATCAATACAATGGTAGCGATTTCGCTCTGCTCAATCGGTGGAGAGATTTTCCTGGTGTTCTCAGAGGAGGTCTAAAATGCCGAGGGGAGATTTTTGCGTTTGACCGAGTAAAGTACATTTTCGTAACCTTGCACCACGTTTAGGCCTTTAAAGACGACGATTGGGTCGAAACGTCAGGCCAAATAAAGATCCACCGAAAACCTTGTATGGCATAGAAGTCACACGCAATATAAAATGTATTCCTAATGAGAAATACCAGAAAATTCACACGATTCAGTCCTTGAACTGCAACACGACAAGAAGCAACAATTTAAAATAGGATAGGGCTATTTCGGTCCGTTTGCAGCCGTTTTTTCACATAACTGTTGCGATGGGAGTCGTACCTTCTGATTTCCGGTGAATGCTCGGGGAGGACTTTGATTGTGGATCGTCCTCAAGTCACCCATCCTCATGTAAGAAAATTCTCTTGTTCTGGTAGTATCAGTAAGTTATTCACTCTCTTAGGATGCCGAACTCATTTCTCGCTGTGCAATGCTGTACCATACAAAAAACCCGGCAGCCATCTTGATCGTCGACACTACACCTTCCCGACAATGTTGGCGTTGGGCACTTCCTGGTTACGTCCTTGAGGGAAATAAATGAACGATTATGCAAAAGTTGTAGGAATTCCTCCGTACTTTCACACGCGCGAGTCGGAAGATTGGCACTCCTAGGCCTTGTGTCATCGTACAGCCTAGTTCCTTCAGCTTTCTCTTGTCGTTTATTGTCGCCTGTACTCATCCCTCTGGTATCGTGTGAGAAATACGAAAATCGTTGCCTTTGTACATGACTTTGGTGCAGTTTCCCTCACCTGCATCTTTTTTCGTTCCATTGCTTTCCCGTGTGTTTCGTTGCATAACATCATAGGCAAGTAAGGCTTGGGTGACATTTTACAGCGTCTTCAGCTGAAGAAGTTTCTTCATTTGATCCTATATCATTAGTTCCTTTCTGTGAATGTTTTTAAAGCTGGTTTGTTACATTCTCCGCTTGCTTTCTTCAGTTTTCTTTTTATAATTTGCTTTATTTAATAAGCATAACATGTGATAAATGGCCACTGCGTCACAGAAGGTGAGTGAGGAAATTTGGGCGGCGGGGGAGGGGGGGAGAGCAGGTCCGATTCGGAAATTTCTTCGAAAGAAATTTCGATTTCGAGATTTACCGCTGAGTCGGGGCGTATGCAGGTAGCCTCAAGTAACTTGCGAAAACTGCTAAAAAACGGTCTTCTACGAGTTATTCCAGCCATTTCAGTGAAGCGCAGAGTCACGAAATGTGTTCATGACCATACGCAATTTTCTAGAACGTAATGGAAGTCCGAGCACAGAATTAGGGGTGAAATATGTAGTTGAATTGCAGCTTGCAAATGTCTCGAGAAGAAAACAGGAGATGAAAGTACCTCGGGGAGCTTTGGCGACCTGAGGACTGCTTGGCCAACGAATTTCGTAGGGAAAAATTATCCGAGACCTGAGTTCAACTTTTCCAGATACCTATTCTTTTACGAGAGAAAGTGACACAACTATAACTACCTGAAAGCTAACCACATTTCACTCAATTTTTTTTCTAAATTGCCTTCACTTCCGGCGTTGCTTATCATTCAGCGCCATAGTCATAGTGTACACAATTGGTTCATGAATCATCTCATCTGTCAATGAAGTGATTTCGAAAATGACATCGAATTTGAGCTAGCATAGAAAATTTGCAACGTTCTCGTCAACTATTGTGATAATGAGTTGGGAAAACTGTTTTCTACCTGTCTTATTGTGATGTCCGTCCCGAATACTTTTCGTGATTTTTTTGCTGGTGGGATAATGAACGAATCGCGATCGAACTCCTTACTGCCCCCCCCTACTCGTATTTATGTTATGAAATTTCTGTCATTTTCAGGGGTCAAATGGAATCACCGACAGTTACACAGCTGCTCATCTGCGAATCAATTTCTAGAATTGTTTTATTGCACTCGAGGCATATCCATCTATTCTCAATTGGAAAGAAGTCAGTATACTATTATTTTTTCTAGAGGTCTGGAGCTAAGATATTATCACTCAATTAAATTTTAAAGTCGCTTGAGGCCAAACTTTTCAGGGCCAAGGTTTCGTTTCCAGTCTTTACTACCATGGCGACAAGGTTCAGAGAATCAGGATGGAGAATTAAGACATTGGGAACTCATTAGGGGACCATTTGGTACAGGGGATTGTTCCCTTCATCGTGCAATCGGTGGCGGTCGCTCCGCCCCATACTCTGAGAGAATCTTTCGCGGTAGTACCGAGATTCTCCCGCAATGCGCGATGGTACCGCGTACGTCTTCCCTCGCCCCGCGGCCCGCGTCCGTTCCGCGATAGTTACCCAATCGACCCATCCGTTGACATTCTCGTAATCGTACTGGGAAGGTGCCACAATCGTTACCAAAAGAAAACAGAGAAGCAATAACCTATTTTCCTTTCGTTCCCAAACACCAACACAAGTTTCCCGCTCTAGCGCCGTGGTGCACTCGTGACCCGCGATGGTACCGTGAACTTTTCCCCCCGGTCCCGCGCTTTCATGATGTGCAGATTTGTAAAGCAGCACCAAATACGGCACGGGCAATGCCTTAAACATAGCTTCATGTTGATCTGATTGGCAACACCCGTTCGAGTGCTCTACCAGCGCGTAGCTAGATGCCTCATATGGAAACCGGAGGTGCCCAGGGTCTCGGAGGCATCTAGTCCAATGTTGACACGAGAATTTACATGAATTACGGAGAGCTTTGCACCAGTTGGCGAAATTTTAGCTACAGCGCCGCATATTTTACGCAATTTCTCGTTAGAACTGTCGGTCGATCGACCCATGCAGTCATGATCCGTACTGGAAACGCGATCCCAGCTGCGATCGACTGCATTGCCGTTTCTTCCCCACGGCCTGCAGCATCCCAGCGGTCAAAATTATCCAGAGTAAGGTCTTCTAGAGAGCGACACGGGGTCACCCTCCACGACCAGCCACAGAATGTCGAGTAACCCCTCAGTGAGATGACTAGGCCGACACTGTTCAAACGGCATCCCTCCGATCCGCGTAGCGAGCGCGGGTTTGAGATTGGATTTCAACACAGGCTGTCGCTAAATCCGTAGACTCTCGCTACGAAATTATAGCGAGAATATACGGGTTCAGGGACAGAGAGATCAATGTATCTAATTTAGCCTTTGTTTGTACGTAGAATGCGCGTAGAATTTGCACCATGCACCTTCGACGCAAGAAACGGGGTTCTAGCTATCGTAGCTAGAATCCGTAATTCCTCGTGGATTAGGGCGGCGTTACAGGCCGCGCCCTCGGAGGCATCTATGTAGTTACACGTTGGCAGCAGAGATGTGCGTAATTACGACTAACGACTAACGAATTTAACGACTAACGGGCTTTCTGGGTATCACGACTAACGACTAACGACTGACGAAATTAAAAATATTTTCGTAAGCAATCCCAAAATTCGTTAGAAAGCCAATAGTCATTGAAATCGCGCTCTAACCCAAGTCTTACGCCAGGATTAATACATATTGCCCTGTTGGTTGTTCTAGGTGAATGGTACAAAATAACCATAGCCTCCAGTATTCATTATTTCTACTGACACTGCTTCGCAGTTCTGGAACCCCCACATTATGACCCCACCGAACGTTGCGCAAGGTTAGGCGCGGCGTTTATGCGACTCGCGCGACTTTATGGTAGGCTCACTGAACCGGTTCCGGCACTGTCCGGCTCCAGCGGAGATTTTCGCAGAGGACACTATCAGAGGTGGTAATATGGAGCTATGCCTGCAGGCCACAACTGCCCAACGACGGTAGCTGAATCCGGTGATTAGATTGTTAAAGGTGCCGTCCCCCGATTTTCAGTCATAAATTCGAGGTATAGGGTTTCTATAAAGTGGGGCTGGGACCTCTTAGGGGTAAAATTTTCACTTGGGTGCTGACTTCTTCCGACCTTTCCCTATTATGCGAGGAAGCTTGGAACCACGCGCGCACTCAACGCGCGACGCTGGGAAGAGAACAATTAGTGCAGAATCAGTGCAGTTCTCCGTGTTGTCACCATGGAGAAAATCTCTAATAACATCATATATCGCAGAATGGCAAATTTTGCACTGGAAAAAGAGCAGAGCTCAAGAATTTCTCCGTTTCCCACTTTTTTTCTTATTGAAAAAAAATGACAGAATTCGAAAAACACACACTCTCGAGTATTAGGCTTTCGTGCATATTTTTAATTATGCATAATAATGTGCACGTTTGCAGTTTGAACTAGGTTTTCTGACAAGGAGTGATTTGTGTCTTTAATGGCTATGAATGTTTTGAAAAACATACATCTCCTCATGTCTTCCTTTTTTCTTTTCATGAGAACTTTTTTCGCCTCAACTGTGCTTGTTTTCAAAACCTAGATTTTTAACGACTAACGAGGGTTTTGGCCGGTTGAACGACTAACGACTAACGACTAACGAATCACGAAATTTCTATTACGCACATCCCTGGTTGGCAGAGTGAAACATCGAGAGGGCATGGATGATACGACGCGGTACGAGGAGGGGAGGAGGCCTGCAGAGTTTCGCGATCGTACCGCGATGGTTCTGGGTTCGGTTCATCGCGGATCAGCGATGTAACATCCCGACTACTCTAATTTATAGGCGTGGTACGCCCTCAGGTTGAAACTGGTAGAATATCGCGGTCATTCCGCGGCAGCCCCGGGCTCGATTCCTTGCGGTTCCACGATGGAGCATGGCGCGAGCATCGATAAAAGAACGCTGTACACTCTCGGTTTAGGCCTGACAGAATTTTGGGATCGTTCCGCAGTAGCCCCATGCTAGTATCCTCTCGGCCTCTACCAGAAACCGAGGGGATTCTGTCCGTGAACGATCGCGGGGGATTCCTTCAGAGTAGGACGTTGCCGATTGGTCGAAGGGGGTATAACTACCGCTCTCCTATCTCCCGCTGTCCCGACCGTTTAATGCGTTGGCGCTAGCCCGACATGGCTCCTCTATAAGATGTTTTCTTGGAATCTGGTCATTCCGAAATTCCTTCGGTTTCCTTTTCTGTGGGGAATGAGCATGAATAAAGGAATAAAATTCATTATACAAAAGATCAAATCAAACAGAAAATCTAAAATGGCGATGAAACAAACTATGACCATCACGCGCACTAATTAAGGCAGAGAATATGTATCTTATTCGAATCCTGCAGGTCTGACAACGATATAGGAAATGCTTACCGAACGCTTTGGAGTTATAGCAAGTGGATCATTGAAAAGAGAGACGCTGGCAGCCTTGTGGACCACCTACGATGGCTCGCCCAGCGTAATCCTGGTCTCCTTGACCACTCACTTGCATGTCGATTGCTCGTCACCTAACAATCTGTGACCGTATTTATGGAGCTTCGGGAGCCTCCCGGAAAGGTTTTGAGAACTAGCCGATTTATGCGGCGGACGGACTTTGGACCTCCCCGGGAGGCTCCCGTAGTTTCATGAATACGGCCGCTGGTGATTTCCGCCTTGTAAAAACTTGCTAGAATAGAAATTTCTGTCTGCCCTATGAGTTGTGATATAGCTATTCACTGTTCGGCTTCGAGGAGATTTGGGATCAAAACGGTAGTTACTTCCAGGTACCTACAAAAAGTCAAACTTATTTCAAAAAGCTTTCAACCTCGACAGCCTCCATGAATAGGAAAATGTTAATGCGAACTTTTCCGTCACCCATGATGTGCATACTAATTTATTCTCACGCAAACGGCCTTTTCTTCCTTGCGACGAATAATGGTCGCATTCTTCTTCCTTCGCTTTCGCCCTTCTCGCGAAACAAACCGATACCGACTTTCGTCGCAGCGTGGAGAGAACTTTTCGAAAAAGTGCTCGGCGCACTTTGTGAAAGCATGTGTGATCTTTTCAAATATATGAAGATTCCGTCACCAACCTCGAAGAAGTGAATCGTAGTCAGCGAAGTTGCCAACAAATACGTTTCGTGACCACCACTCACCCGAGTATGCTTCTTCGCAATTTTTTAGAGAACCAGAATCTTCATCGTCCTATAATTGGCTGAATCATTTGTGAGAACAGATGCCGAATTTCAGTCTGGGTCCTTTTTTTAACGCGAGATATCACTGGGGTAAAGGTCAATCAGGGAATGCTACAATACCCCCGCTAAGTTTTGTAGGAACGGGGAGCATT
The DNA here is from genome assembly GCA_029168955.1 of Aplectana chamaeleonis. Taxonomy (NCBI): domain Eukaryota; kingdom Metazoa; phylum Nematoda; class Chromadorea; order Rhabditida; family Cosmocercidae; genus Aplectana; species Aplectana chamaeleonis. The sequence continues at coordinate 65,340 of JAPDOI010000320.1, forward strand.
TGCCAAACTTGGCCAAGAAATACTTCCGATGTTTGTGACTTTTCTGAACGAGGAGTTTGTTTTTGATTCTAAAAATACTTATATATTCACCTCTCACATTTCTGCCTAAAAATGTGCTTTGAAGACCGAAGTTTCCTAAAACCGCTTTGTTTTAAACGAAATTACTTTAGCTGTCGTCCATACGGGGTTCGAGTTTGCGCCATCGCGTAATAAGGAACCAAATGTATCGTTGCGATCCGTGCCGAGTGTACATAAGGTCCGCAGCATTTGGGTGCAATCAGGCGTCAAGGACTCTTTTGTTGCAGCTGGTACATATTCGTCGCTTGTGTGGGTGTTCCCCGAGTGCTTCTTCTTCTCATGGTCGTTGTCTGTCTTCCATTATGCGATTCTCGAGGTTGACGTGACCTCGTCGACCGGCCCTGTACAACATACTCTCGAGGCTGACACGGCTGGCGCTTTCTTTTTCCAGTTCTGGTATTAAACACCTTTCTATTGCCTTCCTTTCTCTTCGCCTTCGTCATCCACGTATTCGCGAGAGCGCGCATCTCGACCCCAGATCATTGTAAAGTATCGCATTTCTGCTCCAACAGGAGGCCATTTCGTTTTTCTTTTCCATTCCTCTTTTTTGTGCTCTATGTTACGAGTTTGGTTTTCATGTTTTCATTATAGACGAACATCAAGCAGAACGTTTTTTTTTCTGAAAATAGAAAAGAAAGAGAACAGAATTGTCTTTTCTGTAGTTTGTGAGCAAAAACAAAATCACTGTTTTTTTTTGAACGTGAGGCCCATTTCTTCTTTATTGAAATCAATATAGTTATTTAATGGGTAATGAGTTATTTCACCTTTTCTTTACGTGGCCCTCATTTAATCTTTATCTAGCGTGTGTATGACACGCAAGGCAGAAATGTATGACCTGCCCTTCCAACAAGCACACAATCTTTCTTCAAGATTGCTAGAAAAGAAAGTTTTCGGGGGTTATTTGGCATGCTCCATAAATCTGTGAAAAAAGAACCCCCAAATTTTTGTTCTGTTCCGGAAATCGATGAGGTACCATAGCTCTTATTAATCTACAAGTTCTCAAGTTGGGAGTTCTTCAAAGTCAGTGCCGGTAGAAAACCGCAAAATGCGATTTCTCAAATATTCGGTTGATTTAGAAAGTGAAAACATGCGATTTTTGGTGTCTATAGAAAGCTGCAATATTCAAATGCTCGATTATTTGGCTTCTAGAAGAATAGCAGAGGGTATTCAAAGAAAAAAGTATTTGAGATTAATCCGAAAACGTGGAAAATCATCCAACTGCTCGGATAACTAAAAGACAATTCATTCAATTCTAGTGGGGGTAGGCGAGTCTTTGGAGCACAAACACTCGTCGATTTGAGAATGCATGAAATTCGAAAAGCGTTGCTCGGAAAAATTAGTTTGTTCCTGATTTCCGAAAGCATACTTATCTGGTTATACAATCATGATATTCCTTGAAATATTCAGGTACTGTGGTATTGCATTCTTGAAATTAGAAAAAAATGCTACTTTTCATGTTCCTTGTAGGAATGAATGCGGATACTGATTTTGAAAAAAATCTAAAATTGAAAAAAAAATCAAGGGATAAGTTGTTCAACCACATTTTCTTTGATCAAAAGACAATGGATGTGTTATTCGAATATTCTTTCCTTGAAAAATTAAGAATCGTTGAAGTGCTCTATGTACATATGTAGCTCAAACACCGTTGAGAACCACTGTTCGTGAAAATCTCACATAGATCTCAATTTGAGTAAGTAGGGTAGGAGGCCGTCCGTCAGAGGAAGATTGATTTGAGCCAGGGACGACAGATTTTTTTTTATTTCGAAAATCAGAAAAGCCGTTGAAATTTCGGAAAGTAGTAATCGGGATTTCTTAGGGTAACTTTTTTAATACAATCTCTCAATCTTACAATCTACTATTTTTCATACATTACAATTCCTACGAACCCCGCTGGTCCAGGTAGCAATACCACTTTAGCATGCAAGTGTCAGCAAGAATAACGAGAAAATGTCTGCTCTTTCCTCTTTTTGCAGGACTTCGGTCAGTCTCTAAATGGCCAAGAATGGAAGAGTTATAGTGCAAAGAATAAGCTTTACGAGATGCGCCTCTCACTACGGTTTGTTTTTTACCTTCCTCGATATCCTAGACAACCTTGTTTTATATGCTGTAGGCACAGTCCTGCGTAAGGGCAAGCGATATTTTGCTTCAACATCTTTATCAGCTGGCATATGTATGCGTTTCGCCATGACGGTTATCCGCACATACTCGTCGATCAGAGTACATAGAGAGCTCTTCAGAAATAACCAGAGTTTAATCAATAATCTGTGCTCTAAATTTCTGGAATGCCTCAAGGCTTTTCCATAAAAGCGGAAATTGAGCCGAGTTAGCAACTCAAAATTCTGAAGAAAGCGAACTCACCCAAAAAGTCAAAGCTACAACTCAAAACTGTTAGAACCCTATCCTTATCGTACTATGCAGTTCTTGGTAGTTTTTGAGTGCAGTTTTAGGTATCTGGATGAGTTTTTGGGCTCTCCAGTGTTTGGAGTTGCCAGATTAATTAAATTTTTTAGTTATTTTAAATTCTCGTGTAGCATTTGGAAAATTCTGAAAATGTATCATCAACACACAGAAGTACACCTACAATAATCAAAAACTGGATTCCTGGAACATCACTGCAAGTGTATTACAATCCCAGTTGGACCTAGTGCCCACTTCTTGTGACGAGCGACTCGACATAGTGTCTACTTACTTCCAAGTGCATGCCTCGTCACGGGAGCGAAGATGTCGCCGCGACAGAAAGTGCTCGCCGACGTGATCAGTCACTGGCCGGTTGCGTGCAGAAGGGGATGACTTAATGTTTCGTCCGCGACCAGTATGCACAGATGATTTTCTTAACAGAGTGTGTTGCATTTCCCTTTCCTCTGCGTATAGGGTCCATGGGGGATGCTGAACACGGAGCTGTTTCGTTTTCTTTCCTTTTAACTGATTATAAGGAAATTTTGTGAGGTCTCTGATTTGGCTAGAAAATGAATGAATAAAACTTAGCCTAGGGCCATTTGAGCAAAACTTCTGGAATTTCAGCGTGCTCGCGTTTGTTCAAGCTGCGATTCCTGTTGTGTCACAGCTGGATCTCATCTCCGTTTACGAAATTTTGGTAATTCCGATTTTTTCCTCGGCTTTTCGGACTTTTTTTGGGATGTAGGAGGGCAGAGCAATTGGAAAACGGGAACTGTGAAGTGGAAATCTGAAAATCCGACCATCCCTGATTGTAGCGCCCAGCCTAAGGCCTCATTTTGTGCCATCAAAGCGATGACTGAATTTACTCTGGCAAACGGTGCAGCAGGAAGGAGGGCGCAGGGCAGGTTCACGGTTCGGGCCCCACCCTTGATAGTGGATAAGGGGCGTGTTTGGGGCGGAGCCTCCGTCCGTGCTCCGTCCGTTCAAAGCAGTACACTTCAGGGAAAACCAGCCATTTCAGTCCGAGGGGAAAGGCAGGTGGCTAGCCTTGCACGGGCGGTGACCGGCCTTGCTAGGGCCGCTCGTCCATCCTGACACTACGCCCTTACTGCCGCAAATTTTCATATTCACCCTTCCTCCAGTCCTAATACACCCTTGAAAGCGATTTCTCCAACACCCGTACTGCTCAAAAATTCTTTTTAGCGGTCTCACCCAAGACCAGGTTGTATCAGAGCGGCCTTTTGAATTCGCCGTAAATCCAAAATCGCTCCATTACAACCTGGCTCTTGAGTGAGCCCGCTAAAGAATTCTGGAGCAACACATAATAAAAACTACAAGTACTAACAAATGCAAATTTATTGCTCGAAATCACTTCTACAATAGAGGTTTAACGTGTAACCAAAAAGCCTTTGAAGGCACTTCATGATGATCTGATGTTTGAGATGCGAAAAAAAACCGTGCTACGGAAAACGCAATCAAAACTATAGACTATGCCATAACACTACAACACAATACATGCATGACGACCACAAGATTCACCAAGTCTAAAAGAGTTAGTTTCAATATCCGTGAGATTGGTTCAGAGGTGACCAGGTTCAGAATGATGAGCAGATACAGAGATATGAAACTACGGAAAGACACTAGAATAAAAGTGAGATAAACTGAATTTAAAGCATATTCATCGAACCGTAGGCAGAGTAACGGGGGCAGAACAAGAAAACAAAGATCAAAGCATATAAAACGCAAAATATACAAAAATAACTCTCTGAAAAAACTTCTCTCAAAACACACTCAAAAACTCATTGGCCACGACTTGCTCAATAGCAAGGTCTCGACATCACGGCAGCATCTTCGAGGCTCGGGCACAGCAGCCTAGAATACTAGTTCTATCGGGCTGTTATGATCTACATATCGAGCATTGAAGGTTACACACCTGTTTCCTCTGCAATCCACGAAAACGGCATTTGGAAACTTTGCCGCCAGAGCTGCCCACGGTTGCTCCAGAAAGTTATTCCTCAAGCACACGTACTTCACGGACGGAGCAGGGTGCAGGATTGCAGCAATATCGTCGTCCGAAATCGAGCAGGATTCGATGTGCAGAGTCTGAAAAAAAACATATTCTCTTACCTAAAACCGCTTATCATGTTCATGTGAGTCTTGCTTGCATGTGACAACTGACCTCCAGTTTTTTGTAGCTCCACAAGTAACGGAGAACTTGTGCAGCACGTGGCCTATCCTCCACGATCTCAACATCCAACACCTCTCCAGCCGGCATCAGTCTGCAGGAAAGCATTCTGGAAATAGTCAACGACAAGCTCGCAATCACGGCAGTTTTCAGACATGAGAAATGGAAATGCGGTGTAACACGATAAAACTCCAGAAGTTACGAAAACGAAGTTAAACATTAAACAACATTTCTGAACAGTACATGTAAAGTCTGCCCGAATGATAAGGTCCGCCCAAGCGGTCGGCGTGTGTGTTGAACGGTCGTCACGTAGTCCAACAAATGCCCTCTCGACTTCCGTTCGACACGCACGCCGACCGCCTGGGCAGACACTCTCATTCAGACAGACTTTAATTCACAACATTTTTGAAATTCCCTCATTGAAACATTCACAAAAATTTTGAAATTCCGAAATAATTGGCAAAAGGTCATGAGAATTTCGATGAGTGGGAAATATTTTCAGTTATGCAACACCAAACATTTCAAACTCATGTAAACCCGGATGAAGAGATGAACGAGCAGAAAACAGCAAATCAGGAGTGAGATTTCAATTTTTTAGCGGCAAGATATCTTCAAAATGTTCACAAGCTGTGAAAACGAATTAAAAAAAAGGATGTGAAACATTTTCCTATCTGCAAACGGATTTTCTGAGAAAGAGTTCTTAAAATCGTAAGCCGTACCCGTGAGAATTCAAAATGGCGTAGCCCTGACGTTTTTCTAGCGCTTGACTATGGAGGAGATGAAGAGAGACACATATTTTGCACAGGCGCAATGATAAAAATATGCAAAATCGTACACGCGGAAATCTGCGAACCGTAACACACAACACTTCATGGCAGAAAATGACAAGTAGATCAGATAAACTGCTCAGCCCACGCATTCAAACAGTTAAATGCACTCTTCCCGTGATTAGCTGACAAATATTTAGAAATCCAGCGAAAATTCATGAAAAATAAAAAAAAATAATGAAAAAAGGGCGGCCGGAAGCCGTCTGGTTGAATTCTGACCGATCGATGCTGTCGACAGGTCCATTGCGCGAAGCGGCATTTGAATTCGACCAATAGCAGACGAGGAGGGTGGAGCGTTTGCGTCGATTCTCGCGCTGCAGGTCCAAGGGCGGACATCTCCAAGCTCGCTCGCTCGCAGGACCAAGGGCGGATATCTGTCCCCGCCCAGTCTCCGCCCACTTCCGCAGCTGACCAATCAGAATTTTCACGCCAACAAGGCCGCCGCTCTAGACTTGCTCCTGAACCTTCGGAGGGGTGGGATTGGAGGCGGACCTACCGCCCTTGCTGCTACCCCGTTTGCCAGAGTAGATGGATGGGATGTGAGCTGCTTTAGGAAGCATTGCAGTGACGTCACCGCTGTCAAGAAATTTGACGTCATCCAACCTCCTTCAGCTCGGCATCAATCGACGAGGGGTCTCTGCATACCGTGTATAGGCCGACAAAGAATGCGAAAATACAAGAATTGATTCGATTCGGGGGGTGAAAGGGTGAATGTTCTATGTTTTCTCGAGAGTTTCTCGCACTTCAGATTGTCCATGTCTTCTCAGTAATCGCTCATTCATGCTTGTTTGTTTTTACCGAATACTTGTGTCTATGGAGAATTGTCTGGAATTCGTTACCAGCCGGTGTGTGTACGAGTGCATATTTGCAAACTCAAAACAACAGTTGTAATGTCGGCGGCGTGAAATGATATAGACGCGAGCAATGTCGAGTGATCGATTTCGTTCTTTGAAAAAAACACGGAAACAACTTTTTCTTTTAATTTCAATAATTTGTATCTCTGTTACTGTTTATGCCTAGAAAACCCATTCTCTGATATTTGTATGTAGAATACATAACTACACATCTGTGTGAAGTTTATTCGGAACCCTTCCTGCTTCCGGCACTCTGACACTGGGAACCACTCTGATTTTCAGGAATTCCCGTTTTAGGATGACAAGCCTAGCATTTTTTTAAAACATGTATTGCCTTTCTCAGCTGTTCCTCCAACCTCCAATGTCGTCCCTCCGATGATGGTCCCGACGCGATTCGTTCTGATTGGCATACCTGTCACTCATGACGGTGAAAAAGTATGCCATTGATCTTAAACGACTATGAGTATGTACAATACATTAGCGACCGACCGGCGACGGCGTCGCCGGAAGCAGCTGCCCAGTTTTCGTCACGCGCTGCTCATCACGCCTGTTTATAGTTATTGCACAAGGCTTTCTCGATCTACAAGGTACCAGTGAACAATCACGGCAACGGGAATTATCATTTTGGCCTCATGAAGGGTGGTCCGCCGCGAGTATGAACCTGGCCATAGACTCAAGAACTAGTGCTGTCCGTGCGAGTGGAAGCGATATCGATTTCGTTTGGCGTCAGCAGCAACCAGCAGCGACGAAGGGCATCAGGGGTGGAGTTCACGGAACGCTAACCACGTTTTGATCATGGCCAGCGTAGCCATGGTTGAGCGCATCCATCGATTGACCTTAAACCATGGCTAAAACATGGTTATCGTTTCGTGAACTCCACCCCAGAAGGGGTCTGCAGAGCTGCACCGACCGGAGACTGGTCGCCGAGCGTCAAGGGATCTGCAGAGTTAAAGTCGCAGCGTTGCTCGCAGCGACGAACAGCGCTAAATGATGCAATATCGATTACATCCGGCGAAGGAGGCGACCGACGCGGCGTGAAGGGCGACGAGTAGGCACCGCATAGTGCTTTGGCACTGCGACGACCATGCGTCACTGCCAGCGAGCGACAATCAACCCGGTGACGATAATCTTCGTAAACATTTTTTGTCGCCGCGTCAAAACTGACGCTTGGTGATCACTAGCCGGTCGGTGCAACTCCGCAGACCCCTTCAGCCTTGACGCAGCGACAAAAATGTTTCCGAGCATTATTGTCTCTGCGTAGGTTGCTGCTCGCTGGTAGTGACGCAGAGCATCACGTCATACCCCCAGCTTGTCGCTTAGCGTAAAGCCGCCGCTCACTGCAACGCTACGGACCTCTGCAGTGACCGGCGGCTTGACGCATACCGCTGGTGAGATTTGGGTAGAGTGCGAGCCAAGACGCGTTCTTGGGTTTTAAGCATATTTTTGAGTGCTTTCCTTCAAATTATTTTTGCGATCTGCATATTCACATAAGATCCTGGTGAGACGAGCTATCCAACCACATAATGGCTGCTAGGGTTTAAGTTGAAACAAAAGTTTTTGGGTGAAATTTTTAGTGAACTTTACAGTATACAGATTCAGTATGCGGCTGCATAGCGCTATAAGCAGTGTGCCACGATCGTAGAATTGCATTCCGAGCTTTCTTTAGATCTGAACTTTGGTAAACATTATATTTTTCTATAGCCCTCCACACCTTTATCCCAGTTAAACCCTCAAACTAAAAAAAAGTTTATTTTTTAGGAATTTATCAATAAAACGCAAAACACTCGCGAACGCGGCCCCGTGCGCTCGACCAAAACTTACGAGCAATACTGTATTTTGAGTGCCGTACTGAAAAGCGCAGCTTTGCTAGCGCTCGCTGCAGACTTTTTTCTCGTTCTGTGAGGAACACATGACGGTCCCTCTAAGATATGAAATGCTCTTGCTAGCTGAGCCCAGATATAGGACCGAGTTCAAAAAGTCTGTACAATTTCAAGAAGCTACCAGTGAAAAAAGGTTGATTATAATTTCTGAATCATTCTATATAACAATTTTCTGCCCAAGCCCGCGTACGAATGCAACTTCACAATTTGATTCTGAGCTAGATAAAGGCGGTTACAGGTATTACACCATCACAGACTTAATTTATGTATCACATTGACTATCTTTTACGCAACAGTTACTGTCGTTTTGGAGAACTTGTGCTTCAAGAGACGAAAGAGTTGCTCAGGGAGGTAACTTCAAGCCGATATTACAGTTTCCATGTTGGAGTATAGGTACTCTATTAGCGCCGCGAAAATTGCAAATAACGTACTTTTCAAACCTTTTAGATATATGGATGACTTGCTCATAAAACATAATAAAGATGAAACATTTGTGGATAGTCAAATTTCACTAATATACAAGAATGTATTGGAACTCAAATAGACCCACAATAATCCCTGTAAATGCAATTATTTAGATACTAGTATAGAAATAATTAATAATAGAATACACACAAAATTGTATAATAAGACAGAAGATTTCAATTTCAGAGTTAAAAGATTCCTTCATGCCCAATCTGATATCTCTATAGAAGTCAAAGCATCTTCATTTCACACGGAGACCTTGAGATTGGCTAATATCTGTTCAAATTTGGATTCCTTCACGGAAAAACCGAAAGAAATGATAACAGTTCTAGTTGGAAACCTATATACACCAGAAGTCGTAGAAGTGAATGTGATAAAATGCATCTATAAACAAAAAATGATAACATATAAGTTTAACCTAAGAGATGAAAAGAAAGGTATAACACAATTGGTAAAAAAGCATAACATACTAAGTCTTCACTGTTGATAGGTCGGTGTTCGATACTGTCCAAAATAAGGACTTGTGATCATATGGACTTCATTGTGATATTGATAGTATACTATATCTTCTTGCCCTTATACCTCTTTCTAACGCTCTTAACACTACTTCACTCTGCTCATGTCATGCTTTCGTATTCATCCTTCTTTCTCATCGACAGTTCTGTTCCTGATTGAGGAGCCCGGGCAGAGCTGTTTGATAAAGTTCGTCTGAGACCAGGGGCGAAACGAGCTTTGTCAACTTCTCCTTCATACCTTTCCTTTTCTTGATTTACTTACTTCTAGTATTTTGAAGATTGGGTCAAATATAAATAGAAAATGGCAATTCTTTCATTGTCCGTACTTTTTATATATTCTTATACATACGTCGTAGTGTAATTTATTGCTTGATCGCCCAGGGTTAGCTCGGAATTTTTAGCGTTTCTTCGTTAGCGGGGCTTCCGACTCAATCAGTGAGCGTCCGGTCAATTTCCACACAAGAGGCCGTTTTTCCTCATAAGTCGCCCCGGCTAGAAGCTTCTAATTGACGGCGTGTTCTCGTGTGAAATGCTATACACACACTGGCCTTGACCAGCAGTCATTCAGAATGAGGCGCCTACTTTATCCAAAAAAGTCGGAACCTGTTGCAGTTTTTGCTCTTCTAGATGCGCACTTGCTAACGAGGAGCCGCCTTTGTTTAGTTGACTTTACTTGGCTAGTAAATTTTTTGAAGTTTGAAAACAAAGCGGCTCACCACAGTTGTCAGCGTCTTTTATGAAAAACAAAAGCAGAACTAGTTCCTGAACCTAAAAATCTCACAGTGTCAAAATCAATGTCATCGTGAGATTTTTAGGTGCAAGCACTAGTTCTGCTTTTTTCCGCAATCGTACTTTAAGTGTCAAGTTTTTCATCACTGGTGGAATTTGAGAGCGAAACAGCAGAACTCCCTTTGCATTGATATCCAGCATTCGTCACTTTGCAAATTTTCATTGTTGGGAGATGGGTAACCACATACATACAATATATAGTCTTCCGGTTCTATTATTCCAAGGATCACGCTCTAGGTTTTCGGGTGTCCCACAACCTGAAAGTGACAACCTTCATGTATGTATGTACAACAGCGTGACTATTCCGCGTTTTTTGCGAAGGCGTTTATTCTTCTTCTAGTCTACTTCACAACAAGATATTTTGCTGTATAAAGTAACGATGAGATTCCATTGTACTTACTAAAATACAATTTCAGTTGTGGAAAATCAAATTAAATTCAGAGTCAAAGGTGTCCCGTCCTTTATAGAAATCCACCAGTCGTTTATTGAGCTCTAGGCCCTCGGCGAGCAAAGAGGCCTTACGGGAGCGGCAGATCTATGATGGACACTGCCTTTAACGAGTTGCTTGACCCTAGCTTGAACACTTTATGACTAGTTCGAGGGGGAGTGCAGTACGATTTCTTCAACTCTATATGCTCTTATATCGAGAAGTTCATACAGATCTGGCTTAAAGGCACAATACACCCTCAGATATGAATTTTGAGATTTTCATGTAATTGTTTGGAAGACCCCTCCTGTATAACACGTGCCCAATGCGAGATCTCAATTCCTCCAAATAAGCGAGGTATAAGCGACCACCACAGGCCCGACTCCCTTCGCTCACCACCACAGGCCCGGCTCCCTTCCGGATTTTCGACCTCGATATCGGCTGGATGGATGAATGAATTCTTAACAAATCACCGTTCTTCAGTTCATTACCGAACTGTCTCCTTATCCTGGCTCGCTTTCGCGCAACAATTGCGAATGAAGAGAAATACAGGTCTGAGACAACTCGTCCACCAATTTTTCACCCTCAAAACCTTGGCATCTTTAAAGAGCCATAACTCTGTTCAAAGGGAGTCGTGGACGATTTCAGAGATACCACTGTGATCAGCGTGTGACTCTCTCCAAGATAAGCATAAAATCTGAAAATTTATTTTTTGGGTGTCCTGTGCCTTTAAGGTGTTTGGGAGAATAGGAATGAATGATTACGCTTTTTGGCGCCGATCAATTTGAATGTGTTCATTTGTCTCAGATTCAGAATCATGAAGGCCTTTGAGTGTGTATTAGGTCTGCAGAAGGATTAGAGAGGATCAACTAATGTTTATATCAGTGTTCTAGTCCTTCCGTACAAGTCGGCACTATCCCACTTACTGGCTGGACTTCACGGGTCGAATTTTTTTTCTGTTGAAATCTGTTGAGATCGACACAACTCTTTCTGAAGTTGAAATTTTGATTTTCATTGGGGGGACGTACGTCTTATAGTGGTTTTTTTAGGATGAAGTGTAGTTGATTTCCGCCTACAATGAAATTAAGAACACTTGAGTGACTTTGTAACTGGTTCTTTCCAGGTTGTAAACAGTTGCGAATCACTTTTATACATATTCTACAACGGTTTTGTATCCTTTTTCAATAAGTGATATATTTTATCCACACGAAAATTTCACGATCCCCCTTCCAACTTCTTATTTTTTCCCGAAAATTCTTACGACTCCCTATCACCACCCGTTGGAAAGCTATCCACACCTGCTGGACCCTGGTTTGGGAGAATACGTAATTTTTCACGTTTTGTCCTTCAAAATCCAACCTCTTTACTTTTTACCCTTTCCTGTCATTAGGCCTTCTGAGAATGAAGTAACGATGGATAGTTTTGTTTCTTAGAACATTAATTTCGCTTCTTGCCAGAATTGCCCTGATCATAGCTGCCTCTGCTCATTGCTGTTCGTACCAGAGAACGCTCATCTCCTTCCGCAGGTTACCTTCTGTTTCATATGAACTTATTGTTTGTCAATTGAGTGGTGTTTATCGGCTTAAGAGTGGAGCTCCATTGTCTTTTGGACTCTGATGAATGGCTTTGTGTTTTTGCCCATTTCCGCTGTCGGCTAAAAGCGCTAGTAGTTCTCCCATCTTTCGGCATTTTCAGTATGTCTGGAAGAGTTCTCCAAGTGTATGGTCCTGTTTATTTCTGTTTTATTCTTACCCGCACACACTTTCGAGTGATATCTACAAAGCGTGGGAGTGGGACAGGACACTCAGGACGATATAGACATGTACATATGTAAGTGTATGCACACACACATGTTATAGGTGCAGGTCTGTACATATTTATGTTCTCGATATTATATTTTCATATATTTTCATGTTGCCAGCGAACTTTACATTTCTCTTTATTCTAATTTGTGTTGATGAAGTACACAGTGGCAATGGCATTTCCTCAGAATTCATTTGAATTCAGAAGTTGTAGCACTGGAATGGTCACTTTACATTGGCTCTCAACTCTACACTGACATACATATTTTCATGCCCTATTGTCACACCGCTATTCTCATGGCTCTCTGCTGCTGATCTGGCAGTGCCATTCAGCATAGGCGAAACGTCCCCTTATTCAGAGAAGTTCCATCAAAACAAAAGCGCGAGCTATCAGTTTCTTTCCTGCACTTTACCGCAAGTGCAACGCATTCGAAGGCAAGATTCGGTCACATTTTGACTTTTCCAAAATTTGGGCTAAATAGGGCGACCTGGAAATGGTCTTTAGGCGAAGAACTACGGTGTTCACAGCATAATCGGGCTGTCAAAATACCGACATTTTTGAGGCAGGTCTTCTCGCCGCCACGCGGCAAGGTCACCGCACTGGCGACATTCATAGTGCTGCTGGGAGACGATTTCCACCCTATCTGGTGAAGAAAGCCGGGACAATGGCTGGAGACGTGGACGACGGGCACACTTTTGTGATCGGTTGAAATGGCTGGAGTAACTTGAAAAAGACCGTTTTTCTTGCGGTTTTCGCACGTTTCGTGCGATATCGTTTCGCCTGCGCTTTGATTTAGCTGAAGAACCCGTCCAAGCCATTGACTGTAACCCGTTGAACACGATAAGTGCAAGGTCAAAAATTTTTAACTTCCAAGCATTACTACGGTTAAAGGTGAAAAGGAGACTGTCAAATTTTCGTTTCCACCTAATCTTTTATGTTAAGCATTTTATTCCTTAGGTGCTGGAATTTATTTTTCGATTTTTCTCGGTCCTTCCACTTTAAAAGTTCGAGCGGAGCCATGAAACAATCATGGACCAGACCTACCAGACCTAAAACAATCACGGACCAGACCTACCAGACCTAAAAGAATCATGGACCAGACCTACCCTTGGGACTTTGCACAGATCATTGTTGTCCTTATCGTGTCAACGCGTGAGAACTTTTGTTCAGCGGTAGCTTTATCTTTAGGACAATTGTTTGCCACCCTTTTATGGCGCTTTGTCTTTCCAACTGCACTCCTATCCCAATTACGTTTTCTTTCCTGCTGTCCATTGAATCCTCTTCTACAATTCTATTACTAGTTTCATTAACGTATCAATCGACTTGATGCTGTTTTGATCTGTTGACTGCTGAGGACTTTTGAAGCTGAGCCTATTCCAAGGTCCGACTTCGTGTGTTCCGAGTCTATTCACTATTACTTATAATATTCTCTTTGGCCTTCTACCTATATGATTACTTATGTGAATAAGTATGTATGTAACGTCATGACTCCTTATTTGAACTGTCATGTCGCTCGCGTTTATACAGCCATATCCAGCGTTTCACATCAGATTGTCTCATGTGGATACTTAAAGGCAGTATTCACGATGACTATCATATTCGAGTTCGACTCAAAAATGGGGTAGTTTGGTCGTGAGCTATCGATTTGTGAAGAAACAGCGAAGGAAGGCGCTCAGAATAAGGTGAAATATTAGCTTCTAACGCACGTACCCGTTGGAAGGGCGCGCGCGAGCTTACGCGCGCTGTTAGTTTCCGCAAGCGCGCGCTAACGGCGAAATCTGGGCGAATCGATGAGGCTTGACGTGGCAGAGTTGCTTGGCAATTTGTCATCGAAAACGTCTGCGGCCCCATAAAATCGTCAGAGTAGGGGCGGGGCGGGCTAATCAGGCGTACTGGGTTAACGAAATCTTTACTTCGCGGCTGTTTTTATCGATTTCTGGCCCGTTTTCGCTGCTTTCTTCTGCCTTGTCCCCTCCAACATCTGCCAGCGTAGTGTTTCACACTGCAAACTCATAAAATATATTTATCGTGAACACTGCCTCGAAGTGCAGCATTTGCGCTGAAAACCGTGTCTCATTTCCTATTGTTTTGCTCATGTAGGTCCACGGGGTAGCGGATCATGCCAAAACGGCCTCGTTAAATTCACGCTCGACGAATTGACCGGGCATGACAAATTCAAATCTTCGAGCCGTTCGGGTTACTTGTTGTTATTGTGGTTATTTCGACACTATTGCTGCAATGGACCTCGGAACTTGTGGTTTCTGGTGTAAACTTGGAGACCGTTTTCATCGCTGCCTTCAAGGCCGCAATATTGAAGAATTCTCTCATGTGGACCCTTGTGTTTCCAATCCTATAGTCTGTACACTAAATAACCTTGAGGTTACTTCTCCAAAGTCTCCCTTCCTTCATTTTTAGAATATGTTTTTTCGAGCCTGTTATCTACACAGTCGTTGGCGTTCCTGAGCTGTGAACTTGAAATACCTTCACATTTGCCGTTCATTGTTATGTTCGAATCTGCCAAGTTCTTGCACTTCAAAGATATGATCTGTAGACATGTGAATGTGATTCCATATAATCATCACACTAGCTACTTCCTTAACAAAACCTATTTTTGAGCAGGATAACAACACGGCAATTATTATCAACTTCAACTTTATTTTTGCGAACATTACCATCCGAGCAAAAGCTGTTAAACTTTCTTTATTTTTGTGCTCATTTGTTGTTCAACGTCAGTCGATTTTGGAATCCTGAGATTATTTTGCAATGCCTCAATTGAAGTAAGATTTGAGAGAAGAGCCTTCGCTTCCTCTCGACTTTCCTTCTCTCACACAACTAAACATCACAAAACCGCTGCAATGCCATCGTTACACTGCATGTCCCCGTGTTTTTCCGTATGGCGAATTCTTCTGCACTTGGCCTTTGCCCACTCCAGATTTAAGTAACATCATTTTGCAAGACCACATTCGTTGACTTCATACTTACAAAGCTAGCTGGAACGTTGTATGCACAATGTGGACCATTATTTTTGTCAAAGAGGGACAGTTCGTTTGTTTCGTCTTCTCTTCATAACTCTCGCAAGAATGACAGCTTCCTAGATAGGAAAATATGCTTGGAATCACAATCAAAAGATCTTCCTCATGAGGTGACATACGGCTTTTTCCAACACTCTTTTTAGTATTGTAGTGGCATTGTACATACTACATACTAAGTTAGGTATTGAACTTGGCTATGCACATATGTACGAGCCGTTGTAGTATACAGGGTGACTGAAAAGCTCCCGCACTTCTTTTGGTGGCGCGAAAAATTATGCCCATCACTTGTGAATCATCAAATCGACACATTCCAGGAACCAAAAGCTTCACTAGATTAGGGACAATGAGCTCATGCGCCAAAGTTGATTAGTAGTGTTCAAAATCATATTCTTCGACGTCATGACATTTACACAGCACACTGTTGAAACTTACCCACTTTGATCGCACACTATTGCGCCGTAATTTAAATAAAAGTATGCATCAAAGCTATCTTCAGCGCTTCAAAAGAGACGTATCGTTTTCTTGAGATTTTTTTGGAGCGAGATCCGCCAAATGAAAACTTCCCCGAGTTCATGTCAGTTGAGTTCTAAGATCAAGCATCTTTGCCTCAGAGTCTAGGAAACGAAATCACCAAACATTAGAAGATTGTGCCGCCCTTCTCCCACAGTTTTCTAAGGCATTTTTGAACATTTCTTGTACCTCTCCGTATTTAAAGGCAGTATTTACGATAAAATCGTTTCTCTGTTCTTCCGCCTATCTTGAGAACGGCCCCATGCTGATTCCAATGGTGTCTCTGAAATCGTACAACACCTTCTGAGTACGGAGTTGTTGTCCCTCAAAAATTGAGCTAATGAAACATGGTGGACGAGTTGTCCGAGGCTTATAACTTTCTTATTTTGAAGTCGATGTATGTGAGCTGTTCTGAGTAAAGAGAGAAGTTGATAATGAAGGGAAGAACGAGGCTAATGATTGGAAATCATGGTCTATCTCACGATCTCGAGCATTCATTTGTTCACGGCGGTGGGCGTGTGTTGCGCTTTTGGGGTTTGCCTTGCGCTCGAAGTGGCAACTTCGGGCTCTTTTGGAGCTTTTCTTGGCTCATTTTCATGCGTTATTTCGACGTCAATGTTACATTGCGCCCCTCCACTACCCATTCCTAGTGGAAAATGAAACACATTTTTTATTATGGACACTGCCTTTAAGTTTCCTCTCCTTGTTCTCATGAAACCTTCGGTTTTTGAAGTGAGTCGATTCTTCGACTCACCTGTAATGCCATCTGAAGACGTGCGGGGACATTTCAGCCACCCTGTATGCTGTGCTGGAGGTTGACTACTCTGAAATTGCAAAGCCAGAATAAATTTTCAAGGGAAAGTACAGCTTTGTAATAACGTTTAAATTGTACAATAATAACACTTTCCTGATTGTTCGAATATTCAAAAAAAATCTGTTGGCTACTTTCTTCACTGTAGAGCCCCTGGCTAGCTAGAGATATGAGTTGTCTGAAGACAGGGGCGAAACAACAATTGTGGTGCGCGCGAAGCGCGCACCAGATTTGGTTTTGAATCGGCCCCGCGCGCAACCTCTTTTTCGAAATCTCAATTGAGAGTGAACGTAGAAATTAGTGCTAAATTGCATTAAAAAGAGCGCAAAAAGCTGGTGTATGTAACCAAAAATGGTTTGGAACGGTTCACTGGTTTTCGAGTAAAAATTTAAAGACCGCGCGTTTTTGTCGTTAATCTCCTTTTTTTCAGACGGCATACACGATCTTTTTGGTACACTCTAGGGAGCTCATTTTTGGACAGGAGGCTGGAAATGGATGCAGGTCGCGCCTTTTCCAATTTGAACTTGATACCTTAACTTTGAAGGGTACCTCAAAATCTTGGGTTTATACACTAAATTAGCCGTGGAGCACGAAAACTGTTTTTTTCTGCTACGGCTGTGGAGACCGGGGTGTGTGGGTGAATCTGCAGCCAATCAACACAGGTCGTCGGAGATAAGTACTGAACTTGTCCGAATCCGTACTTTTGACACGTCATCGATCGATAATCAATATTATCGATTTTCGCGATTTTCGCACAAAATGCGGCTAGGAGTGGTGATTGCTGATGGGATTGTTTTTCTTGCTTGGAGAATTTCGCTCATCAGTCATTATCGATAAATACCGAACAATAATATTGATTTTTTCGCCTGTTGCACAAAATGCCGCAATGATTTTTGATTGTTGATGGCTCTAAGTCACTTGTTTGGGAAATTCTTCTCATCATGCAAAATCAAATATTAATGATCAACAATATCGAGTTCTCACATGTTGCACAAAATGCGGCAATGAGTGGTATGTTTATGGTTTTGGGTAATAAGTTTCAGAAATTGTACTCATTCGACAATCTCGTTGTTAGATGTTTCATCATTCCGAAATGGAAATCTTTGAGCAAAATTGAAGTCAGAAAGGGAATCTTCGGGAAAAATATGTGAAATTTCTGAAAATTTAGCTTCCTGGCAAAAGTAACGATTTGGTAATGATGAAAAAAAGTTTCAAAAATGTCTTGAAATATCTTTAAAATATGATTTGGCGTAAAATAGCCTGAAAAAATAAAAAAAGCTAGGAAATCAAGTGAAATAACCAAAATTGCGATTTGGTGGTCGATCATTTCACAAGCTTCTCCGTTAAACTTATCAAAACGAAATCAAGCGCGCAACGGAAACATTAAGCCATTTTTGAAAGCTGTAATAAGGGAATCAGCATAGGTCAAGCTAGGTGAACGCAACGCTCCATTCCATATCGTGCTTGATTTCGTTTTGATAAGTTTAACAGAGAAGCTTGTGAAATGATCGGCCACCAAATCGCATTTTTGGTTAATTCACTTGATTTCCTAGCTTTTCTATTTTTCCGGGCTATTTTACGCCAAATTATATTTTAAAGATATTTAAAGACATTTTTGAAACTTTTTTCATCATTACCGAATCGTTACTTTTGCCAGGAAGTTAAATTTTCAGAAATTCACATCTGAAATTATTCTACTCCAGTTACAGCAAATTAAATTCTAAAATATGTCTCGAACATTCCATTTGCATCATCTAATAACTTTTTTGTTCTATTCTTTTTTCGAAAAGGCTTTTTCAAATGGAAAACAAGGATGAAAAGAGAATGTTTTTTTAATTTACATTGCTGTAAATTATAAAAAATCTGAGCAACCTGAAGTCTTGTAATTTAATTAGTTCCCTTGTAACGTCTTGAGTTGTATTAGAGGCAGCGGTAATCCCTCCGAGCTTGACATTGACTTTTTGTTTACATGCTATGAAACGGCGAAATCCACATGATTCCTACGCGTACTGTTGCGAAGCGGAGGTTAGAGACAGTGAGAGAGCGGGGGACAGACGGAGGCTGGGGCATCGCGCGCGCCGCTCGTGCCTCGAATCACGTCGTTTTATAGAGGGTATATGGCCAACCCACACCCACTAAGTTTGATATCTCCTAATCGATACAACCAGGCGGTGATACTTTTGCCGCCATTATTACTTGCTTCCTTTTCACTTGAAGGCAGTATTCACGATAAAAACGGTCATTGAATTTCCATCGGAAATCGATTTTCCCGGAGCCTATTGCATTAATAATGGTGAAAGAACGGTTAGAAATGAGATAGTTCTATGCGACCCTCAGAAATTTGGTTGTGCTATGCCCGCCCCGTCCACTTCCTCCACGGCCAACATGGAAGTGGGCGGAGAGGGCACGGCACATGCAAGTTTGAAGGCCGTACAGGGCTAACTGTGGCTCGTTTTTAGCTCTTCTTTTGCCATTGTTGTTGCAGTGGACCCCGGTGCATCCGATTTCCAGTAAAAACTCGAAGACCGTTTTTATCGTGGACACTGCCTTTATGGCGTTGAAGAACACCGCTTACCTTTTTTGCCTTCTGTCAGTCAAATGGCCTTACTAGGGCTTGCCTCACATTTCCGGTGGGCTTTTATAAAACCATGTGTCGATTGTTGTAGGTATGGGACACAGCACTGATAATCCGTTTTCCGAATCCCCTAAATGCCACAGAGATTTACAGGAGATTTCCAAAAGTGGACATTTTCATAGCTTCCCTAAGATAAAAGGGGTACCCGAATGACATTTTTCAGTATGTTCAAGAAAAATTATCATGGTTTCGGGCTGAAAACTTGTTTCTGGGGTTGATTTGGGTGCTAATTGCGAATCTGAGGTCCATTTTTCAATTTTTCAAAAAATACGTCTGATTTGGTCCGAAGCCTCAAAATGGGGGTAATTTTGCTGGCAAAACTCGACTTCTGACGATTTCGAGAATACTACGATCAAATCGCCTCAAAACTTGTACGTAGGGGCTATTCGGGCTGCGTAACACGAATCTGCAACCCGTTTATCGATTTTCGTTAGATTACGATAGATTACGGTGGGTATACGGTAGCTTGGTCAAAGTCTCAGATTTGACTCAAAATTTCAGTGTGGGTGTTATTTGGAACGCTGAACACGACTGCGAGGTCCATTTTTCGATTTTCGAAATTCTAAGGTAAGGAACGCCAGTCAAAAGGCATTTCGCCTACCGTAACCTACCGTAGTCCTGAGTCAGGCGAGGAATAGACCCCAGATTCGTGTTCAGCGCCCTAAATAACCCCCAGATGCAAGTTTTGAGCCGAGTCCGAAAAAAATTTTTCTCAACACCTTAAATATTCTCTGACGAGTGGGTACTTTACCTTTTTTTGAAGCAATGAAAATGCCATTTTTTTGAATTCTCGCAGCCATTTAGGGAATTTCAAGAATGGATCATTTATGTACTGTCACAGATCTACAGCAACAACAACATGGTTTTCCAAATCTCCACGGGAAGTTTAAAGCAGTCCCCAGTTAGTTTAGTACGTATACTGGCAGAGTCCCTTACTATACTGGCAGAGAAATCCACCGTTTTGAATACATGGGAAGCCCATTGTTCGGTTGGGTCCACACTACAAGCGAAAGTTCTTTCTTCTGCTCCGTGCAGGTTCTCAGTGTGGAATCCTCATTATGGTCGACGTTTGGACCAGTCGTCTTTCCGCCCAAAATTGTACTTCGACGGAAAACTGATCTGTCCTCTCTAGCTTTGGCACGCTTCATAATTCGCACTTTAATGTGAACATTAAAGGTGACAGAACAGTTTCTTTATTGCTGTTGGTCGATGACTAGTTGGGTCGCGATCAATTGAAGAATGGCAGGGCTTTTTGTAGCCGCTTTTCAGTGGGATTCATGAACGCGATAGTCACGAGCAGCTCCTCGTAGAGTGACCCAAAGTTCCTTATTCATCCAAAGCAGCTTAAACTCAACCAGTGTATGTTACCTAAGACATTCAACTAGTTTGTCACCTAAGATATTCAAGTAACACGTTTTGATAATTCTGAGCACTGGTCACCCATCAACATGTGTTTTCCGCGACACTACACCGGATAGATTGCTTGTGTGGAATCGCACTTGACTGTTGAAAAAAAGAACATTCTTTCTGCCTTAAAATCATAGGTGGGAGTGAACTACTCAAGATTAGGCTTTTTTCAAAAAATCATATTGAGGCAGCTTTGCCTTTTCCATTTAGTATTGGAATATAGGTACTCAAAATTATAGAAAACTAGAATATTGCTTTCTGCAAGTACAATGGCTCCAAAAGCAGTGTCCACGATTAATATAGTCTGTGAGTTTTGACTTGAAATAGAAAAATCCGGCGCTCACTGCAACAGTCGCGTCAAAATCCTGCTAAAATCGGTCCCAAAACACTTTTGTTGAGAAGGGGAGAATTGTGTTATTCCTTAGCCTCATAGTGCTGTGCAATGTTGATACTATTTTCAAAAGCTTCAAAAGTTTCCGAAAAATTAAACTCTTCAAAATTCTTGAAACTTCTTCGCATATGAGCTTTCGGCGCTCAGCGCCTTTTTCAAACCTGAAGTGCATACATGTAATCGCATGAAATGGCGTCCAAGATACCCGCAATATCGGGGAACTAGCCTGAAGATTTGGCCGAAGGGGCTGGCCACCAAGTAAAATCGTGGCGTACTATCCCTAGACTGCTCTTGAATAGGTCTGGGCGCACTATTATCGTTTATCACACCATCGCATTACAGTTACTGTGGAATGTTACTGGTAGTTACGCGATGAGTTGCAAAACATCGCGTAATTCTTTCCTGTTGTTTATTTCAGGTGATATGCGCCGTATCTCAAGTGCTTCCAGAATTTTCCTTTCTGCCAAATTATTGACCGACCTATGCAATACTGTAATGATAAGTGTAGGTGGGGCTTCCTCGGAATGTTTTGAAGTTCTATGTTTGGAGAAACTGTTGTTTGGGTACGAGGTCGGATTTCTCAAAGCCCTCCTGTGTTCATCCAACCATTCAAAGAGGGGCCTCTTTGATTTCCCTTCATACTTTTCCCCACAACCTTCACATTGTATTAGATACACGGTCCCCACCAGCTGACATAATTTCTTATCATTACAACATGTACAGTTTTGTCTACCGCACCTCTCCTCGTAGGGTCTCGAGAAGGTGAGCGGAGTCTTCAGAGTTGGGGGTGGGCGGAATGTGAGCTGTACAGGAAGCGAGCTTTCACGACACTATTCACTCTTTGTGCCACGTATTCGTTGACATATGGCAGTACCATCGAAATACCATCTGCAGTGGTATGAGGTTTGTTGAGATTTAAAGTTGAAAACTTAGCTCGCGCTGCACAACTTTCAGGTGCACAAATGAGAACCCGACGTAAGGATAACAACCTACTACCAAAAGGAGCAAGAACTGCTACGCATAAGGCAAAAGAGACCGCGTGATTGTGTCGATGGGTGCCATTCCTCCATAGCGAACCATCATTTTATTCTCAAAAGTGGGCTGGAAAGACGGTGACCATAATCCAGTCCTCACGGCTGCTACAGCATGCTGGACCTACTTACATGGTTTAAATTTTTGGAACTGAAAAGTCCCTGATCATAGAGAAAATATTCTTTAAATCAACGATATTGGCTATTTATTTCTGGCGCTCTGGATGCTTGTTCTTGCTTTAAGCAGTCATGTAACTGTTTGAATAATACCTCTAAATTGGCCTTCTTCTCGGTTAGCTGTGCTGATCCCGCTACTAAATGTGAACGTTCACTGCAGTTTCTCATGAGGCAGACACTAAGAGCCCTTTTTGCAGCATTCTGTGCTATGTATATTGCAGTTGTAATTGGAACGTGTTCGAGTGAAAAGCGGCTCGTTATCGCCTTCGATCTCGTCTTTCTCTTCAGTTTTTTCTCTTTGTTAAGATTCACTATCTTATCGCCAGCGCTTTTGCTTGGCGAAACACCTTATTTGGATAAGCTTGAGACCGTTTAGTCCTCTCTTCGTCCACATACAAACATTTCGAGCGAGAAAAAATTGTTTTTGGGAAATCAGCATATCTTTTGGAATAAATATGTAGTTCCGCGTTTCTGGAAGAAGTTGTTTTGTTCTGTATATTCTTACTCTCCATCACTCGGAAATATCAAGGGTGACATCGCTAGAATTGGGTCACATTGACAAAGAAGAAGAAAAAGCTTGACAAGAAATTCTTCATGGGGCACCGAAATCAAAACCTTTAACTGGCGCAACACCCTCGAATCTCTGGCATGGCTAGCTCGCAGGGCTGACCTCAGCACTTTGAAGCAAATATGGGGCGGTGACCATGGTGAATGCTATTAGTCGACAAGTTTCTACTAGCTTGAGACTGGAAACGGCAATCGAGCAAGCATAGTGCAATATTGGAGTATAACCACTGAGCAACCTCAAAACGGATTCGCCTCAATGATAGTCTGAATTCGCTAAGCATTGTGGGAGACCGATACATCTTTAAACTCCAACGATGTTGCTATTTCTTTTAACTAACTAACCTTCGTAAAAGTTTGTATGGTTTCCATAAGGCTTCGAATTGGAGAGATATGTAGTTAGGAAATCAAATGGTCCTGGTGCTCAAGAACGTGAACTTGTTCTATGAGCTTATTTTAGACGTCGAATTTGAGAGAAAAAAAGTGATACAATATTGTTGAGATTTTCGTTTTATCGTAAATCGCAATTTTTAAGGTGCCCATATGGTTATGAAACGCTATGCTCTAGCATGGGCCTTCTTCATTTTGAGCATTTGTACTGTGCTAAAATTTTTGAACTGACTCCAGCACATTCAAAATTCGTGCGTTCTAGTTTGCCCCCAGTACAGTTACAAAAGGAACATCATGGGCCGGATTCATCAATGCGTGCCGTTTGGTAGGGGTAAAGACGTCGGCACTTTTGATGATTACCCCGTGAGAGCCTATGGTATCCTACCAGAGCAGTGTCTCAGCTGCACAAGCCTATTAGCTGGGTAGGCCAAGGGCGCTGTCGGTTAGCGATCTTTCGCTTTTGCAGGGTAACCATCAAACGTGCCGAAGCCTTCACCCCTACCCCGCACTGCCGCCTTGATGAATCCGGCCCCAGTTAGCACCAGTTTTAGGCTCGCGCTGTGATGTCGTACAAATCTTCAGCAAGGAGGCATGGTTCAGCACCTCTCAGGAACCGATCACAGCACCGTGCTCAACTCTGGCTAGCACCGAATCTGATGCCTACAAACTTTGACGTGGTGGCTTACCCGTTCATTCCAGAGCCAAATTCAGTTCGCGCTGTGTGTGAACGCACGCTCCTAGTATGCGACGCAAGACTTAGGACAAGCTACACTGCACAACAACGGAAAAGTGCCATTCTGCGGTTGCGTATTTCCACTGTGCATAGTATATTTTTTCTTTATTATCTCCTTTTTGTTTTGTAATTGTTCATTTTTTCTTGTTACTCCTGCGTGAATCTATTATAAACACCGTAGGTATAGTGATAATGTGTGGTGAGGGAGACAACTTTGAGTTCCTGAACCTTAACGGTGTTTTTTCTGCGGCATTCAGGATTAAAATACAACATTTCCGTCGATTATGGCGCAACCTACAGTATGCTTACAATTAGTGGAAACACGCAACCGAACAACCGCCTTTTTCCGTTGAAGTAAATTGTACAGTCGGCACGGGTCGCACAGATACATTTTCCGAGTGTGATTTATCTCCGTTCATCGCGTGCTTCTGCGCGCTTACGCTGCGTCTCCTTTTCCCCACACTTTCTCGCCCTTCTCTATCCTCGCTCCGCACAAGTCCTCTGGTTCGGAACCAGAGGATATTTTTCTCGTGTTTTATCTGTGTGGACCTATGTTTGAATAGCGTGCGCACGGGATAGTAGATGTGCTTTGTTTCCAGAAGTTCTTCGCATCAGGAATCAGAAAAAGCGTCGTCAATTGAAACGATTCGTTCAGCTTTCTTTTCTGATTCGATATTTCCAATTTATGCTAACTTCATAAACTCTATCAGTCGCCCTTAGCTGCTCGGCAGGCCTTGCCTGAGGTTTTTTTTTGTTAAGCGCATCGCATGCACAGCAAATCATATACTATAGCCGTTCTCCTTCATTCTGATCTGGTCGAAGTAAGGCTTATCCGGCTTGTCAGGTCAAAATGTCCTTATCACTGTCATATTTTACCATGACTTATAGCTCCATTTTTTCCTCCGCCAGGACTCGTCTGAGCGAGATAGTATTTATTATTTTTCATGTGTTTCTATAGCTGGATATTTCTAAAGAACGATACTGTGAAAAGGGCGTCGTAGAAATCCTAATTTGTTTAGAAAAAAGTTTAAATACCAGGAAAAAATTGGAACCGAAGCGGTTTTTTAAGTTTTTGTTTGCTAGTAAGCGCAGAACACATCAAGGATGGAGACAGGCTCGAGTTCGTCGCGTACACGCGACGCGCGCAGCGAAAATCCGTCGTCGCCGGGATGCTTTGAATTTCTCGGGAGTTTGAGGCAAACACACTCTAGCGACGGTGTGAAGTGAGCTGGTGCCCGCCGCACCCGTTGCGTGTACGAGTCCAACTCGGCCCCGTCTCCTTCTAGAAGCCACTGAAACACAGTGGGAACAAATTTCGTGCGAGCAGTCGCCGCGCCACGCGCTCTCATTGGGGCGCGCCGTTCTCAATGGAGCGCGCCATCTCAAAGCAGCACCCATACAACCAACACCAAGCACTCAAATTTTCTCAAACCTATATTCAATACTACGCAAGCACACCTTTGCAACAAATTGACAAAGGAGTATTGCAGCAGTGTGGACTGCGAGGACTGTGTTCAAGCCTGAATTTAGAACCTCTTCCTACTTTTGTTCAAAAGTCTACCTTTCATCGACACTTTCGCTGTGCTAATTTCCAAAATTGTGAAATTAATTCAAATTACGAAAATTGTTTCGATTTTTTTTCGAGTTCTTGAATTCAGTTGAAAAAATTCGAGAGTCTGACGAGAAGCCTCAATATCAACATTCCATTTTGAAACTTTCCACAACGTTTATGTTGTTTCCCAGTGATTTTCGTTGGCTACTTTGAATAGTACTCCGTTTCAAGCGGTTTCAGCAGAATCGCTCCTGATAACACTTTCGCTCTGCGTTTTTTATACTTCTTTTCAACAATTTTTTAACCGCCTTTTTACTACTTTAGCAGGCTGCCTTCTAACCAACGCTAGAGAATCTACAATTGGGATTTTTTTACTTCGGTATTCTATTGATTTTCGCAGCCTACTTTAGAGCCGCTACTGCGGCAAAATATCTCCATTATGTGCTACAAAACCTAGACAGAGCACTCGAAGCGGATCCGAAGCTATATCAAATAAGACATAAAGATTGTGGAACCCTCAGAATGAGCAGTCTACGCTAGTGAGGCGTTCTTCGACAAACCAGTCGTGCTCACTAATACATACTTCACACACTTGGATAAACACAATTTAATAGTTTTTTGTGATACACAATAGAATGTCTGACCAATGATCAGTACTCTGTAAATCTCTATAAAGCTATCAAGAAAGCTCTCATATGATCAATCCTCTCAAATTTTCGTCGAGGTAAAAGGATTTCTCGTTCGTGAGGGGACGACTGTAATCAGTCGTCATCGCAGATCTTCTAAAACATAGCGATTAATAAGTTAAAAATTAAGATTGAGCAAATCAAAATAATAAAAACTAGCACCACCTCCACGAGACCTCAAAACTTCGTCCACCAAAGAAGTGGATACTATCGTTGCTTATGGTCTAGCAGGCTTGCGACTAGTCACATCTCAAAAGCAGGGCTAGCGATAAAAATATTAAAAAACCGTTGTGATATCCTCATGTGAAGGTAGACCTGGCTATCAAAAAAGTGGAAAGTTTGAGGAAAAACGCTCAGAAACAAGTTATTGCTTGGTGTTCGTCCGCCTCCCAATTATCGAGATTCCTATAAATGCCTGTTTTGCCGCCTTCTTCTTTTTTTCTATAAAGTAATTTCTGGGTACTTCAGGGGACCACTGACTACTTAAAGAACAAAATAAATGACGGATGAGAAAGCAATAATGAAAATCTCGTTAATTGGGAGTTGCAACTGGTATCACCAGTCGCAACTGGTGATACCCCTTTCGAGTAGCCGGGTGATTCCCCATTCCTGTCTGAGCACCTGTGATTAGCCGTCCTTTCTTGTTTTTGAGCGTTTTCCCTTCAAAATGCCACTAATCGACGAAAGGAGAATCGTTACTACAAAGGGTGAAAACAAGGGAAAGAAGGGAAGGAAGGAATGGGGAAGAAAACTACAGCATGAGGGGTGAAGTAGTGTGAGGTTCAGCGCTCTTTCGAATTTCATGTGGACTGGAGCGCTCCAGTGAGAACGCGCTGCGCGTTGACCGCTCGCACGGAATTTGTTCCCACTGTGTTTCAGTGGCTTCTTCTTCTTCTTCGATGTGTACCGTGAATACAACGTTTTTCTCCATTTGAAATCGGCGCTGTAGTCAATTTCGAAGTTTTTTGCACGTGCAGTTCATGCCCTATTTTTATTGAAATTCTTTACCTGTCGCATTGAAATTCCTTGGAAAAGGGGTAGATGACCGACTCAGGAGTGCTAAATGATTGACACTACAGCCATCGGCCGGAACTTTTTTTACGGCACAATTTTGCGGCTCAAAACATGGTAAGTAATCTCAGTCAGTCTCGAGTGTTTGATTGGAAATAAAAAATTGAGAGTGATTTGCAGCGCGCTTGATGCCTTTAAGGCAGCACCGATTGCACGACCGTTATGCCACCGTTTTGAAAAATTCTCTCGCCATGGTTTATGCTTCAAAAAAGTGCTAAGTACATGAGTCAATGGCCCACATCAGAAGCTATGAAATGAGGTAAAATTAAGAAACTCAAGTTAGAAAAAGGTCCGTAGGAGTCTTCTTATTCGTCAGTGATTCCAACCAAGAAATACGAGTCATACGTAGTAACCATAAATGACAACATCCAAGCAGAAGTGGAAACAGATGAAAAGTAGGAAAAATAATGAAATGTAAAGAAAATTGACTTCTTCGCCGAAGCAAGGGGATAGCTCGTCCAGACTCGTGCGTCGCCTACTGCAAGCGTGCGTCCACATGCTGCACAAAGTAAATTTGGTTCCGGAATGGAAAGTATGAAGTTTTGTGTCTAAAGCGCAGTCCTCAAGTGTTCATATTCATTTTCTGAACTCCCCTACGCGAGTGTCTTTGCAGAAACCTCCTTAGAGCTGCTGTCAACGTGCCGACAGGCCTTTATTGAATCTGAATTATTGATCGGTTGCGTGAGAAAATTTGTCAGCCACCAAGATAAAAGTGCAGCTCGGCCAGAGTCCGCAGTAAAAATTCGACACCAGAAGACGCCCGTGTCTGTTTTTGCAGCAATTTTCACAGTCCAAACTCCACTTCTGGGTCAGCTGAGCTCTTCTCTAAGGCTTAGTGGTTGGTTTTTGCTAGATAAATAGTTTGTATTATTTTATGTGCTGTATTGGCTTTCTTCATCGTAATAAGTTCAGTCTGGTGAAAGGACGGTGCTGCGACGTTAGATCGCCGCGTGCGATCGAAACCCCGTTTGCCGGTGATATCGCCAACGCCTCACGGCCAGCAGCTCGGTCCATGCGTCAGACTAAATATAATACGTAAACCATGCATATTGAAGTGTTGCATAGAGTAGAATGCACAGATTTTTCCATTAATCCGATCTTCTCTTCGCTATCAGAGTCTGGCTGTCCTTCTGCAGTTTCAAGGTTCGCGACAGGTCAGGGTCAGGCGGGCGTTATCCAGTTAGACAACGAGGGAGACGTAGGAATTTGTGAAATTGATAGAATTTTTTGGGAGGATGTACAAATTTTGGGCCCAAACTAAACAGAATCGGAGGTGTTTCCAGTCGCGTTCCTCTTTCTGTGAGGAAAACAGGTCTTGGAACGAGAAGTTCGGACGGGGTTGTCTTACATATTGTAATAGCAACAAAACGAACAATATTACAGTACCACAACAGCACATGTGAGGGAATTATCCTTACATAACGCAACAATAGCCGTATTTTAGGCAGCAGCCAATTATTTAGCGCATAAGAGAAACTTTTAGAACTTATATTCATTAATCGGGACAATTACCGCTTTAATTCTTCACTTCGGAAATTGGACAACGTACCTCCTCTCATAAATTTTCGGATTTCAATTATCTGAAAAAAAGGATTCAGAATCTCCATGACATTTCCTTCAAACTGATACCTAACACCCCTCCAATCACCTCAAAATTACTGAAAAATCGCCTAAAACTCGTTTTCTCTTTGTTCATTACCGTTGGGACTTTGATCGAATCCACAGCGCGGGAGCAGTTCGGCTGGCACACGTGACTCGCGCGGCCGAAAACAGCTGCGTGCGACGTCGTCTTTGGAGCGCGTTAACCGAGTGCCAACTATTTTAGAGGTCCCACGGTCAACGCGCCCCGAACGGCGACGTTGCATACAGCGGTTTTCCGCCGCTTGCGTCACGTGTGCCAGCCGAACTGCTCCCGCGCTGTGTATTCGATCACCATCCCATTGCCGTTGTCCAGAACCGCTCCTTCGGCAAAAATTAGACAGCGTAGGTTTTTCTTTCAAAAAGGCGACTCTGAGTTCCCAAAGATACTATCTTCATCCTAAGCCCGTCCTCTACAAACTGCGGCAAGATCGCCCGGAAACTCCGCAACTCAAGGCATTTAAGAGCAATATTCCAAATCGCACTGCCGCGAGCCGTTGAAAAATACCGCGCTCCTAAGCCAAAACGAGCCATCTGCGCAGAGAAAACCGCAAAACCACCGCCGGTGACCCCCCTCTCCAACCCGCGCTCGCACCCCTTCTGATTGAGCCATACTACTTGGGAATCGAACTTTTTCGAAACTGTGAAGGTTTACGCATCCACACGAGGGTTCCATACGCCCGGAGGTCTCGATGCAAACCTAGTTGGAGGTTTCTTAGCCTTCAAAAATGTAGACTTCTCCCGGCATCTGTTATTTGACAGTGATATCAGTCATTGTTTTTACAGAAAATCGATCGAAATTCGTCGATTTTTGACAGTATCTTGTGAAGCGATCTATGTCAGAATTCTAATTACTTCTTTCTCAATACAGATGTTGTTGCTGTGTAGCGAAGAGCAAGTCAAAACTACACTCGCCGAGGCTAATCAGTCGGATAGAGAGTGAAGTGTTCATTTTTGAAAAAAAAATAGTTTGAAAAAATACTTTTCTTGAAATTTTTGACTGCAGAAACCGTTAAAATGTTTCTCAGAACCTGAGGGACGTTGAAATTCCGGACATTTATCAAAAATTTTGTTCTCCAAGTGGGGGGACGCAGCTTCATCGAGGTCCTGGACAACGGTCTGGCTGACCCTCCGACAGGTTCTCGGTAGCTTCGCGGCGGACGGGAGGTTCGCGGTATGCTCGCGGCAAATTTCGTCAGATTACACGCGCAACAGGTCTGCTGCCATTCGCTATTTGCTGCCAACCGCACTACACACCGTAAATCGCGGGTGGAGCGCATGGATAGGAAGTCATTTTCTTACGCAGACGAAGCCCACAAAGGCACCGTCCAACCTCAGAGTTTTTTTTTAGTTTTTCTGCTTATCCTGAAGACGATCACAGTTCACAATGATTCCTCTGAAATCGTACAAAACTCCCCTAGGACCGGCGTTCTGGTTCCAAGTTGGCCAAAATTGAGCGTTCCCTCTCTGACTTTTCACTTATTTTCACTTTTTCGGTGACCAGATCTACCTTTTCATCAGGATAGCGCAAAAACCGTTTTTATCGCGAACTTTGCCTTCAACATTCTATATTAAGTGATCGTAAATGGGAAAGACACTCGACAAATAGTCATGCATGAGGAGTTAGGAGTAAAGGCACGACTTCCACTGTCATTATCGCGTTCTTATGAGATTGTGTTGCTTTGTCTCTCGATAGGATTATGTGTTATCAAATGATATAAAAACTTGACATATAATTCATGTGTGGGCTTTAGAGTACATCTTCGGCTGATCACAGTACATAGGATGCTTACATAGCGATGGACCACAAATTGGGAATAAGACTGTTATCGTTTGTTGCTACATGCGTGTATGTATAATCCTGGCTTATTTCTTCCAACCTGCAGAAAAACAGCTTCAGATGTTATAGAACGTCCAAGAGCGACGAGGTGTTCGACCCTCTAGGAAAGCCTCTCAGGACAAGTACATATGTATGACTGATCAGCCACAAAAAAAAAGATCAATTGCACGAGTATTCACTAAAACTGTTCCATATACTATGGCATTGATATGGCAACACTTACTGTGACCTCATTATTTACCTTAAAACGAAACTCAAGGGAGCTCAAAGTAGTTCTTCTATTTCATTCCCATGCGGCTAGAAAACTGCATGGGTCCCAAAACTATGTTGAACGCTTTCGATTTGAATTTAGACCTCCACGCTGGTTTGAGGTACATATCATCCGCTCAGAAAATAAAAATCAGTGTTCCTGCAGTGTGGCGATTTCTCGCCTATGTCTTCTAATCTGAGTACTACTTCTTTCTCAATCTCTCACCTCAACTTCTCACGAACTTCATTTTCGGTTTTTCTGAGCTCGTGAAAGCCAAGCCCTGGGCTTGATACATATTGCTTAGTCAGGTAACTTTTTGTGCTTTACGAGGTCTTGTTTTACATATACCCCGATGTTTCAGAAAACCATGTTCGGCATGTTGTAGAAACAGCTCTGTGTACCAATGATCTGTGCTCAAGAATTCCCTATATTCCGTGAGGAATTCCAGAAAAGGGCTTTTCCATAGTTTTGCTAAGAGAGAATGGGTACACAAAAGACAATTCCTAGGTGTTCAGAAAAGCTGTTCTGAATTTGGCTCAGAACGTTCTAGGGGCTGTTCTTGTGCCGATCACAAATCGGTGGTTTATTTCCTAGTTTTTATCACTTAATGGACCGCGTGTCCACACTGCGCACCCACGGCTGTTCTGCCCCTGGGACCTCGTGTCCACACTGCGCACCCACGCCAAAAATTAGATTTTTTCAATTTACTGCAAGAAAAACGGTTTTTTTTCTAATTATTGCTTTCGCATCTATGCTTAATACAACTTCCATAACTGGTATGCAGATATTAGGCGCCGTATACAGTTCACCTCCGCACTGCCGTTCAGTCCGCAAAGTGAACCCTGATTGCGAAATCTTGCTGCGGCGCGGTTGCGAACATCCTCAGACAAGGATGTGGGATCACCCGGGCGCTTTTGGCCTTGGGTGCCCGGGTGATCCCACCGCCCGGGTGATCCCACATCCCTCCCTGTCTGAGGATACTCGCAACCGCGCCGCAGCACGATTTCGCAATCAAGCGCACTTTGCGGACTGAACGGCAGTGCGGAAGTGAAGAATATCTCCTTTTGACATAGACAGTTACAACAAAAAATCAGTTTAAAAACCCACCTAAGTGATTGGCCGTGGAGCGCGCCGGTCCGCTACGGGGGCTAGCCGTGGAACGCGAGGTCTCCTTAGTGTTAAAGATTGCAGTTGTTTCGGTCTAAAGCCTCCAACTTAGTCATTTTTCGTTGGCCAAGCTCGACCTTCGGCGATATCAGAATGCTACGATAAAATTGCCCTAAAACTTTTCCGTAGTGATTACTCTGCCAGCTTGTAGCTAGATGCCTCACATGGAAACCGGAGGTGTCCAGAGTTTCGGAGGCATCTAGTCTAATGTTGACACGAGAATTTACGTAAATTACGGAAAGTTTAGCCTCAGTTGGGGAAATTTTAGCTACAGCGCCCGCATATTCTACGTAAACTCTGGTTACAGCACTCGGTTGATCGACCCAACCAGTCCTGATCCGTTCTAGAAAGGCAATTACAGCTGCGATCGACCGCATTGCCGCTTCTTCCCCACGCTCTGCAGCATTGCAGCGGTGAAAATTACCCTTAGCAAGGTCTTCCAGAGAGCGACACGGTGTTACCCTCCACGACCGACCACAGAGTGTCGAGCAATCACTCTGTGAGTTGACTGGGCCGACACTGTTCGAACGGCATCCCTCCGTTCAGCGTAGCCAGCGCGGGTTTGAGATTGCATTTCAACACAAGCTGTCGTTAAATCCGTAGATTCTCGTTACAAAATTATAGCCAGAATATACGGGTTTAGGGATGGAGAAATCAATGTATCGAGTTTAGCATTCGTTTTTACGTAGAATACGCGTAGAATTTGCACCCTTGTAGCCTTGACACAAGAATATGCGGGTTTTGGCTATCGTAGCTAAAAGCTGTAAATTCTCGCTACATGGAATGGGGCGGCGTTACAGGCCGCGCCCTCGGAGGCATCTAGCTACGGTTTGGTAGAGTAGTTGGCCTGCTTGACACAAATCTGTGGCCCGTTTATCGATTGCTCTTGTATTACGGTGTCACAGAAGGTATGAGGTAGCTTTGTCAAAGTCTCAGATTCGACTTAAATTTTCGCTATGAGGTTATTTTGAACGCCAAACACGGACCTCAGGATCATTGATCGTATTTCGAAGTATTAATATGGATCACGTCAGTTAAAAGGCATTGGGCTTACCGTAGCTTACAATAACGCTCATAGTGGCGACAAATGGATCCCTTTATCGTGTTTAGCGCCTTGAATAACTCGCAGTTGAGAGCTTTGAGCCGCATTCGCATTGTTTTTGAGTACGCTCAAAATTCTATTGGGCCGCAATGGGGACTTTCTTTTTTGAATTCAACCGTGGCATTTAGGAAGTTTCGAGCAGGGATCATTCATGTGTGTACTAGCACACACCTACAACAACGGAAACAAGGTTTCGTAAAACATCAGGGTGAGGAGAAGCCTTCCCCATCTAGAAAAAATACGATTATCGATTCTGTCTCATTCAAATTGAACTTCAAAAAACATGAATGCTGTTGCGTGTTGGAGAATCGCTGCTATGTGGGATGGGGGAGGGGGCATTGTGGGGCGGTGCTTTTAGCCACGCCCATTTACCGTGCCGCACTAAATTTGAGCACCTACCCGAGGTTTCCGTCCCTTGCCAAAATCAGGAGAGTCATTGCGGCACGGAAAATTGGGCGTGGCGAAGTGCCATACAACAGTGGCCCCCTCCCATCCCACATAGCACCGGAGAATCTATTATCTTTTGCTTTCTTGAAGTCATAATTTCACAACATTCTTTGCATCATTAGTACCATTCTTTTCTCTATAGATTCTACCCACTGTTCGGTGTTGCCCAAGCTCCTACTTTCGTGTGATTACACGCCTCAAATGGTATTAGACAGCATCGCCTCCAGGAGTTCCATCGAAATGCATCATTTTTACAAGGACATCTCCTTAAGGTTGTTTGTTTCCTCTTCTGTGCCTCCTCACCCCGTGGGATTTCGGGAATGGACTTGGTTCGTCTGGTCAACATAAAGCACAAGCAAGGGTGGTCTTTCGTGGGCCAAAAGCACTGTTTCTGATGCCAATGACGACCCCATGTGCTCCATCCATGGATCAGGTGTTCAGATTCGACCTAGCAGTCCAGAGAAGCTCATCTGCTCCAAGGGTTTTGACTAATCTTTTCATAGTTAATCTTGGAAAGATTTTTATACATATATGTTTGGTACTCAAAATCACTCATCTAGGCCTATTTGCAGCCAATGGTGTCTTCGCCGGTAAATCCTGAATTGTTAGCCCTTCCTACTTGTCGCACCCGCGTGTGCACGGTGACTGTTATCCACTATGGCTCAGTCACTTAAAGGCACAGTCCAACATCAAGGGTAATTTTTGATTTTATACTCAGGCAGCCGTGTGTAGAAACCCTACCAGGCGCGAAATCACAGTTCGCTCAAATAAGTGAGAAAAAGCGGGGAAAAAAGTTGAATACTCCCCACAGAAGAAAAAATGGGTAATGCCCATCGACAAGTTTTCGCTCCAAATGGGGACAAGATGCAAGATGGATTCTGAGCAAAAGCTATGTCCTTTCATTTGTTATTTGTCTAGCTCTATATTGTGATCTGCTCCGGAATGATGGCGGCGAATGACGAGAAAAACAGGCTCGTGCCACTCGTCCACAAACGTCCCGCTGTTCAAATTTACACTGTTCGAAGGGCCATAACTGTGTTCTCAGTCGGTTTTGAGACATCATTGTGGTCAGCATGAAGTTCTCTTCAAGTTGAGCAAAAAACTGATAAACGATTATCATATTGCACTGTGCCTTTAAAGGCGTAGGACATCCAAAAATTATTTTCCGGGTTTTAATGCTTATCTTGGAGAAAATCACACTGATCACAACGGTTCTCTGAAGTCGCTCAAGGCCTTCTGCAAACGGACTTATGGCTCCTCAAATACGCCTATATTCTGGGGGCAAAAATCTATTGGACGACTTGTTTCAGGCCCGTATTTCTCATCATTCGCAATCGTTGCGAAAGAACGAAGCAGGATAAGAAAGAAGACTGGAAAGGTTGTGAAGAACGACGGCGCAGTTAAAATTCGTCCATCCATTTAGCCGCTATTGAGCTCGAAAATCATTAAAGGCACAGTCCAAACTGGGCGATGATATCTGAGATTCCCACATAATTGTGAAGTAGACCCACCCTACATAAAACCTTCCCAGTGAGAGCTCTCAATTCCTCCGGATAAGCGAGATATAGGAGGAAGCCACCATGGGGCTCCCACATCAAGAAGCCGATTTGGCACGCCCCTTTTACGATCCTTCGAGCTCAACAGTGGCGAGATGAGCGATGATTTCCGAACAATAGCCCCGTTCTTCCCT
This sequence comes from Aplectana chamaeleonis, assembly GCA_029168955.1. Classification (NCBI taxonomy): domain Eukaryota; kingdom Metazoa; phylum Nematoda; class Chromadorea; order Rhabditida; family Cosmocercidae; genus Aplectana; species Aplectana chamaeleonis. Next base: position 100,684 of record JAPDOI010000320.1, read on the forward strand.
TCATTCTCAACCTTTCTCTTTGTTCAGGTCGACTCGCGTACATCGGTTGTAAATAGCGGAAGTTACAAGCCTCGGAAAACTCGTCCACCATACTTCCATAGCTCAATTTTTGAGGGGCCATAACTCCGTTACTAGGAAGTCTTGTACGATTTCAGAGACATCGTTGGACTCGGCGTGGCACCGTTTTCAAGATAGGCAAAAAAACAGAATAACGTTTCTGATGTTGGACTGTGCCTTTAAGAGGGGGTGGTTCGTGATGGTAGCTTATAACTGGCTGATTATGAAGATTTGAGATCTCGCACTTTGCACGTGTTATACAGGAGGGTTCTGCTACCCAATTAAAGGCAGTGTTCACGATGAAAAAGTGTTTGAAATTCCACTAGGAATGGGTAGCGGAGGGGCACACTGTAACGTTAACGTCGAAAGAACGCATGAAAACGAGCCAAGAGGAGCCCCAAAAGAGCCCGAAGTTGCCACTTGGAGCGCAAGGCAAACCCCAAAAGCGCATTGCCCGCCCACCGACGTGAACGAATGAAAGCTTGAAATCGTGAGATGAGCGATGGTTTCCGATTATTGGCCCCGTTCCTCCCTTCATTCTCGACTTCTCTCTTTACTCAGGTCAGCTCGCATACACCGGCGGCAAAAGACGGAAGTTACAAGCCTCGGACAACTCGTCCACCATGTTTCCTTAGCTCAAACTTTGAGGGACCATAACTCTGTTCCCAGAAGGTCTTGTATGATTTCAGAAACATCATTGGAATCAGCAGGGGGCCGTTTTCAGGATAGACGGGAAAACAGAAAAAAACGGTTTTTATCGTGGACACTGCCTTTAAATGAAAATCTCAAAATTCATATTTGAGGGTGTACCGTATCATTAAAGGCAGTGGTCGCGATAAAAACGTTATTTCAAAACTTCAAATCAGCTTAGATAGAAAACAGCTGAAAAACTATGAAGGTGGCGCAGTGAAAAACGGGCTAGAATTAGAGTTTCTAGGGACCAAGATGCTAGTTCGTGCACACGTGCACAGCGCCGCAAAAAAAGATCGCAGCCTCATGCCGAGCAGTCAAAAATCATAGACATTTAGATGAAGAGATAAATGCAAATTAACGTAATGAAAAGAAAGCAATGAAAGAAAGCACTTCAGTCAATGTTTTTGACAAGATAAGTCAGAAGGATAATGTTCAATGATTGAAATTAAATTTCAAGCGAGCTTATGTTCTTGATATCACAGATCATCGATGCCGATGATGTGGAGTGGGCTCGTCCACCATCAAAGGACAAGAAAGTTCAGGCTTAAAATTTTTCCTGGAACAGCGGTTTTTTCGCGATTTTTTCTAGAAGGTCCTACTACTCTAAACCCAGAAAAAGGTTAGAGGGGAAAAGACGACAAGCATATTTGATCGAGACCACTGCCTTTAGCGGCAAGGTACGCCATAGTATCTGCTCGTGCGCTCCTTATGAGAGATGGAACAGGAACAGGTCGGTCTACTAATTACGGGTGTCCACCTACCCCCAATCAACGAGATTTCTATGAAGGCTGGTACTGCCGTTTTTTTTGTGCTGCAAAAAAGCAAGTAATCTTTGAAAGTAGTGAGCAACTACTTCAAGAGCGAAATAAAAGACTGCGAAACTGGTATTTTATGAAAGTCTCGTTAACTATGGTTTGACGTACAGCCGTAATTAGCCGTCGCAACTTGTTCCTGCGCGTGTTCGTTTCTCAAGATATTCATTTATTTCCACTAATGTGATAGCCAGATTCTCCTCCATAGAATAGCACAACTACTGTTTTTGTCTCGAAACCTGCCTTTAAGATAATGATAAACCGTGGTTATTCGAGCGCATATCCGACAGATTTTGATACAATAATCATGTAGATTTTTTTCTCAAATCAGGAGCTGTTCGTTAGGCTTTCATATTTTCAGTCATACTACAACTTCAATAAATAGCGTTGCACAAGAATTCTGGCAGTCATGAGGGATCTCCTTATGATTCGCGCTACGCACCAGTCTGAACATCTAGGAGACTCACCGCCTCGAATCAGTGTTGTAATGAAACTTGTCGTCTCCAAAGAGTTGCTGTTCGGAACTTCTTCAGAACTCGAAACTATTTATATTCGTGCTTGCTCAAAGTCAAATGGTCTTTTTTCAACTTTTCGAAGGATGAAGCCGTTTACAAAATACGGTCCACGTCTGTGTATTATCACCTTCTTAATATACATATGTAATGACGTCCGCTTATTTTGCGTATTTTCACGTATAATTTTTCTCGAAACTGCGTGGTTTTCGCACTTTGGCAGCGTGATGAACGTTTATTCGCCCTCGAACAATTGACTAATGTATCTTACGGTTCTATGTTTCAGAATTCCTTCTTCGCGTCGCTCACGTCGGCAATGTTTCGATATTCAATTAGACTGCATTTCTGGGAAATTCCTTCAGTGTCTACATATGTAAGCTGTATCCATAGAGAATACCTTGAGCGAGCGACTGGGAGCTAGCTTAGCAAGTTTTCTCCACCCAAGCTGTTTTTAAGCATTTTCATATTTAATCATTAATGTTATCTGTATCCTTGGTAATTTAATTTTCATTTGGAACATTAATTTCTTTCGTTGTGAACTCTATAGGCCAATTAAAGGCAGTGGTCCGATAAAATAGGTATCGTCAGTGTCTGTCAAATAGGAAGCCGCGCTGAGCAATCGGACGCGAAATCATTCGATCAATGGCCATCCTCTTCGTTTTCCGAAAGCGCAAATTTTTTCGCCAGTCGGCGTCGTGGCTCCCCCCCCCCATCCAGTGATTGACGATATGTTTGCCTTTTTTTCTTCTCGGAACACTTGTCTGGGTCCAGAGTAGTAGGAATTATATAAAGAATCACCAAAAAAAAACCCTATTTTGGGTCAAATTATCAGCTTCAACTTTCTGGTCCTTTGATAACGGACAAGCTTATTCCACATCATCGGCATCGATTGTGTAAAGTATCAATAACATCAGCTTGCTTGAAATTGGAATTCAGTCAATGGGCATGGCCTTAGAACACGAATGTTTCAGTCCATGTCGGGTTAAACATTGAATGAAGGGCTTCTCTTCATTGTTCATCTGCTTTTATCAGTCAAATTTGCATCCCTCCCTGACTGTGAACGCCAATGAATTCCGACCTCTCAGCATGAGACTCCGTTCTTTATGGCGGAGTGGTGCACCTGTGCACGAAATGGCAACGTAACGTTGGGATCCTATTAACTGTCCCATTTGTTGCCGCGTAGCCTTCGTGGTAATCTAGCCGTTTGCGGGACAAACTGAATTTTGTGATTTTCCTAACAACTTTTTTCATCGCGATCACTGCCTTTGAAAATGTTGACAAGGATTGATATCAATTTCGTATTTTGTTATGGCCCACGGTTGAATGGCTCATGATTCACAAAACATAGATTCATTTCCGATGACTTGGAGATCGATCGATGGCGTTGCTGTTTTTTTTTTGTTGAATGCCAGATTGTTTCCAGCTATTACTCCTACTCCTTTCTGTCGGTCTGTTCCCAAATACTGGGTTGGCAACTAAGTAATTGCGGTTTTTTTCTTAGAAAATAAAAGAATTTTTTTCGTGGAAAGGAATAACCTTATTCTGTAATGTATTGCCCATTTTGAGCAATGACATTTTGCCATCTTTCAGGTAGCATAATTCAACGTTCATAAAAATTCTGGTTTTTATCAGCAAAAAACTGAACCAGGTACGATTTGACATCATTATCATTATTGAAATTTTCACCATTCAAGGAGTTATGCAAAGATCGAAATAAGAAGTAATAAGATGATGAAAGGTCAGGACTGTAAGATGGATGTTGCAAAACATCCCAACCAAGCGACGAATTGACAAATCGAAAAGGTGTTGTATTTCATCATGATAATGCAAGACCACATACATCTTTGATCATTCGCCAAAAATTATTGGAGCTTGGTGGGGATGATTTGCCACATCCACCATATAGTACTGACCTGGCCCCATCTGATTGCTTTTTATTTCCATCTTTGCCAAGTTTTTTGAATGGTAAAAGTTCCAATAATGATAATGATGTCAAATCGTACCTGGTTCAGCTTTTTACTGATGAAAACCCGAAGTTCTATGGACGTGGAATTATTCTGGTGCCTGAAAGATGGCAAAAGGTCACTGCTCAAAATGGGCAATACATTACAGAATAAAGTTATTTCGTTCCATGAAAAATTGTCTTTTATTTTCTATAAAAATCCGAAATTACTCAGTTGCCAACCCAATATTTCTGCATTGAATGTTGTGGCATGGCTTATGATAGATCATGCGTATTACTCCATATTTTCCGTGCCACTCAAAAATTATCACCCCATCCGAAACTGCCCTGAACTCGTAAACTATTGAGTGGAGCTCAGAACGTACATAGCGTAAGGTAACATATGTAGTATCACACAAGATAATATCAAATAGCCCAACATAACGTTGCATAAGATAACATAACATCATAACATTTTATATAACATACCACGAAATATTGTAGCATAACAAAGCATAATATACCTACCGAAGATATGTATCCAGGCTTACTTGACATTTTACTTTATGCGACTACATATCTCCTGTTTAATGTGATGATCATAGTGTGTCCAACTGTCAAAAGAGCGGGGAAGGAGCATAGGGCTCTGATTGGCGGTGTTCGATGTATCCTCCAATCACAGCCCTCCGCTCTTACCCTGCACTTTTCGGGCATTTGACGTTTTACGACTACCATCCTTTTGTTTGACGTAAGCAGTGCGCATCTGCGTCGAGTCGTCTGCGAACATTAAATCATAATATGACATACTATAACATAACATTAGACGACATTACGTGACGTGTCATAACATAACACATTTAACAACATGATATTACAATATTTCGTAACGCGACAACTCGACGTGGCATAACATGGCATAACGTAGTATTACGCAACATAACATAAAAAATAACATAACACGAGATAACACAACATCATGATAACTTGATATGGAGTAGCAACACACTACCTTTCCTAGTATAACATAACAAAACATTACATTACACAGCATAGCATAACATAACATAACATTTCATAACATAACACAACATAACATAACATAACACAGCATAACACAACACAACACAACATAATATAACACAACATAACATAACATAACACAGCATAACATAACATAACAGAACAGCATAACATAACATAACATTACATTACATAACATAGCATAACGTAGCATTACGCAACATAACATAAAAAATAACATAGCACGAGATAACACAACATCATGATAACTTGATATGGAGTAGCAACACACTACCTTTCCTAGTATACCATAACATAACATTACATTACACAGCATAGCATAACATAACATAGCATTTCATAACATAACATAACACAGCATAACACAACATAACATAACATAACAAAGCATAACATAACATAACATAACATTTCATAACATAACATAACACAACATAACATAACATAACATAACACAGCATAACACAACATAACATAACATAACAAAGCATAACATAACATAACATTTCATAACATAACATAACATAACATAACACAGCATAACATAACATAACATAACACAGCATAACATAACATAACAGAACAGAACAGCATAACATAACATAACATAACATAACATCACATAACATAACGCGGCATAACATAACATAGCATAACGTTATACCACATTATGCTACATTCTACTACCTTATGCTTTCCAAAGAACATCGAACACTTGTCACTTTCATGTGCGGGGGGTACACGTCACGCAGTCAGTTATCAGTGTTATAGCTTGGGTGGCAAATGAAAAACATTCCCCGCCGCCCTTTATGTGTCTCTGTCACTGAAATATCCTCCAATTTCTTTTTCTCGAGTCCAAATTCGTCTTGATTTTATATGGCCATCACTTCATTGTATGGAGTCCTTCGCTTCCTTTGGTATGTATGATATCCTTCGCCTCGTTTGGTATGTATGGGTTCCAATCTTTACTTATCTCCTTCGGAAGAACGACCTTATCTTAAAAGCCACTGGATGAAGTTTTTCACGGACTGTGTATATTTAAAGGCAGTGTTCACGATGAAAAAGTAGCCCGTTCTCGGATGAAACGTAAGCTTAGGGTCCCTCTAAGAAGATTAACGAGGGAAGTATACCAAGCGTATGTCGGATCTGCGAAGACGAATCGTTTTGCTAGTATCTCTTGTGCATCTATAGTAAAACTGGGCAGCACCCCGTCCCAAGCCGCTGGTTCCGAGAAGTTATAAGCTCGAAACGGTCGTTTTTTCTTCTTTTTGTGGCTTCCAAAAACGCTCAGTAAACTTAAAAATCTGGAAACGAACCTCATAATCGTGTTCAGCGCTCAAAACAACCCCCTGAGCAAAGTTTGTGTGGAGGCACATTTTTCAAACTTTGTGCGATGTGCATAACACGAATCTGAGGCCCGTTTGCCGATTTTCTACAGATTACGGTAGATTACGGTGGGTATACGGTAGCTTGATCAAAGTCTCAGATTTGACTCAAAATTTGTATGCGGGGGTCATTCGGGGTGGTGAATACGGATTTGATGTCCATATTCCGATTTTCGAACTACTAGGGAGTGTTTTGCCCCATAACTGGCGTATTACCTGACGTAACCTACAGTACACCTCAGAATTTTAACAAACAGACCCCATATTCGTTTTTAGCAACCTAGATTACTCCTACGTACAAGGTTGGAGCAAAATCGGAATTTTTTTCAAAACACCCCAAACGATTTCTGATGGGTACCCCTCTTGCGAACGTTCAAAAACGCTCATAACTTTCTGGGAACAGCTGCTCGGGCGTCCTACTTCGAAGTTCTACTATACGTGCTCAAGAACTAGTGACAATACAATTCGTTTCCGTAAACAGGCATAATTAAATTTTTCAGAGAATTCTCCATGCAGTTTTGCTCCGCTATTTGAGTGTTCTATGGGGTCTTTTCCCTATTAGCCTCTTCTCAATGGACTTACCTACCAAAAACATCTAAAACAATAATTCGGTTCTTATCATGAACACTGCCTTTAATCATCGCAAATGCAGATTTGGTCCAAAGTGCGGGCTTAAGTGAGCAGCACATTTAGGCCTTTCCTCATTGGAGGTCCCCTCGCAGAAAAAGGACCGCAGTCGTTCTTGATTTTATTTCAACGAGAACAATACAGAAACTCGCGTTAGCAGGAATTTTGGCTCCAACAGTTAGTCAAGGATAGCCTATTTCCATCTCAAAATCTACCACTGAGCCAACCAGATGGTCATTCCGGTGGGAGTGTGCCGCTCTGCACCCATGATCGATGGAATTTCCGCGAGAATATACAAAAATTAGCTTCTAATACTCGAAAAGTTTCCAACAAATGGAGTTGGGAAGTTTTAAGGCAAGCTGAGCTGATGTGGCGCTTTTTCTGCAAAAAAAAACACCGCAAAACGCTGTTTTCGCGAAACAAAATTACAGATAACTCTTTGCTGCTACGGAGGTTCTGACTTGCCTACGCCTTTTGTGGATGGAATCGAATAAATTAAGGTATAGGGAAGAATAAGGACAAAGGTATTGGCAATCGCATGAACAGTTTCTCCTGAGCTACACAGCGTAGTGCGGATCCGTTGTTAGCCGAACGAATTGAGTGCAGATGAACTGCAGTTGATGAGGCGATTGGGTTTCTTGTTGTGACGCCGTCCACAGCCATCTGGACTAGTACTTTGGGCGTTTGACTTTACAGCAAAATTAGAGTCCATTTGTCATGTCGATTCGTTCGTTATTGATGTTCACGCCTAGGCTATTTTGAAATTCAGGCAAACTGTGCGGCAAAATTAATGTCTTCCACCTGTTCCTTGGCACGCTACCTTATTCCATTCCGACATTTTTCTATTGATTGTTTCCAAAGTGAGTGTTCCCCAGTGTCCTTCGTAATCTCTTAAAATGTCAGTCCACATACCCTTCTCGGTGGTGTAAATGACTCGAAAAGTTAACGAAACATCCAGAAATCATTCGAAAAACGCCGAAAGGCGTCATTTTTCTGTCCAGTGTTCTAGCCCTTGTTGCTCGATAATAACATAGGAATACATACAAGGCGAATAATGTACCATTCAGTTGTATTCAGTCATGGGAAGGCTCGTCCGGAAAATGTCTTCAGCGACGACGGCTCGACACTCGCGCCGACCGCGTGGGTGAAGTTTCGTTCGAACGGACTTTGTATACTGTCGGCACAGTTCGCACTGATACCTCCTTGTTGTGTGTTTGCGCAAACTCGGTGCACGTATGTTATAGCATATGCGCACCGAGTTTGCGCCAACGAACAATAAGGGACGCAAAGTATCAGTGCGATCGGTGCCGACTGTACATAGCCTGGGCATAATTGAATTCTGGTACTCTATTTTTGAAACACGACTCGGGAGGTCGCTAAAACGCTTATCTGTGCCTGCATCTTGTTGGTAAGCTCACTATCACCATACCAATTTATAACCGTTTTTTCATTTACTAACAATTTGTATGGTGAGCCAAAGATTTCTAAATTTGCTTTGTTCTGAAGAAAATGTCTTTTGCGGTTGATGTTGTAAACTATGGGGAGTCGATTAGCATTATCAGATTTGTAAAATTTCCGCTCCGTCAAAATTTTCATTTTTTCGGAGGAGAATTGTTGCAGATTATGGTCACGCTCAAGAGATGAGCCGTAGTTACATATCTTACTCTCATGAAGGCGGAAAATTTCAATTTTTTTGTATAAATTGTGATGTATTAGAGGTAACCATTTGGGCAAGGGCAGATCATACATTCGTTTCTGCACAAAATGATTCTGAAATGAGATGAAATCTTGGACTTGATAAGATTCACAGAAGCCAGAAGCCTATTTCGCTGCCTCGCTGTCATTCTATGGTTTCCGTTTTCATTTTAGTCTGACGCATGGAGCAGGCGGTTGGTCGTGCGGGGTTGTCGGCCTCACTGGAGAATGGGGTTTCGATTTGAGCGAGGTGATCTACCGTCGCAGCCCCGTCCATTCATCAGACTAAAATGATTGCGCGAACTCTACATACATTCATATTTACCGGCATCGCAGATGGATAACCATTCCGGAGCGCATGCAATAAAGTAAAATGACAAGTTGAGAAACTATTGCAATGATTTTGTGCGTAACCACAAGTGACATAGGCCTCTTGCTCATGCGTTCTCTCTCGAGAGCTTCAATCGAAAAAAGACAATCCATTAGAAATATTAGAGTGATTGGATCAATTTTTTAAAGTTTTTTTTTGATTTCTGCTTGACTTAAAGGCACAGTACAACCTTAGAATCGTTCACCTGCTTTCTTGCTTATTTTGAAAACGTCCCACGCTGATTCCAGTGATATCTCTGGATTCACACGAAACCCCCTAGGGATGGAGTTAGGGCTCCTCAAAAGTGGCCTGAATTTGAGCGGCGAAAGCATTGTAGGCGAGTTTTCCGAGACTTGTAACTTCCGTAATTTGGAACCGATGTATGCGAGGAAACCTGAATGAAGAATGAAGGCTGAGAATGAAGGGAGAAACGGGGCAATCGTTTTAAAACCGCTCATCTCACCGCTGCTGAGCTCGAAAGACGGCAGAAGGGGCATGCCGAAGTGACTTCTTTATGTGGGCGCCACAGAGTGGCTTCTTCCTACATCTCGCTTAGAAGGAATTAAGAGCTCGCACTCTCCGGGCGTTATCTAGAGTGTATCTACTTCACAAGTATGTGTAAATCTCAGATTCCATCCTTAAGCTTGGACTGGACCTTTAAGCAACTGTGGTGCATCTTTTGAGCTAGTCGTAATCTGCATAGATTATCCTCCGGATAATTTTTGAAAATATATTATTTGACGTTAATATCATAAATCTATGTAATGATTCGAAGATTTACGCGAAAAGTCGTCGAAAATTGCTCAACTTTGGAGGCTTGTAACTTTCATACCAAAGCTTATTCGAAAATTTTGAGAAGTGGGGACCTAATTTTTTTGCTCCCTCTATCAATCCATAAATTCAATAAATATCGGAAAAGCTGCGAAAATATTTTGTGGTCCAAACCGTCTCGATTCTTAAAGGCAGTGTTCACGATGAAAATCGTTTTTCTGATTTGCCGCCTATCTTGAAAACGGCCCCATGCTGGCTCCAATGGTGTCTCTAAAATCATACAAGACCTTCTGGGAACGGAGTTATGGTCCCTCAAAGATTGAGCTAAGGAAACATGGTGGACGAGTTGTCCAAGGTTTGTAACTTCGGTCTTATGCAGCCGATCTATGCGAGCTGACCTGAGTAAGGAGAGAAGTTGGAAATGAAAGGAAGAACGGGGCGAATGAATGGAAATCATCGTTCATCTCACGATCTCGAGCATTCATTTCTTCACGTCGGTGGGCGTGTGATGCGCTTTTGGGGTTTTCAATGCGCTCAAAGTTTTAACTTCGGGCTCTTTTGGAGCTCTTCCTGGCTCGTTTTCATGCGTTCTTTCGACGTTAACGTTACAGAGTGTCCCTCCACTACCCAATCCTAGTGGAATTTCGAAAAGTTTTTTCATCGTGAACACTGCCTTTAAAAGGGACGATCCACCAAGGGAGGAGACGTCCTAAAAAGTTCTTCTGAGAGTTGGTGGGGATGAATAGGGTAACATTAATCTATGTTCGGTTTTCCCTACAGACCTTCCGATATTCCAGAAGAAAAGGAAAAACCATTCGAAACAACCTGGATAAAATCGCCCTATACAATGTTTGACGGTTTGACTCTGGCCCATTCGTTAGATATAAGCCGTTTCCAAGCTCACTCTGCATTCCCTTCCTCGTATCACTTGATTGAAGTTGTCATAGCCATCGTGCAGGGATGGTCGAGGGGATAACGATGGGGAACGCTAAACTACGGGGGGGGGGGGGTGCTGGTGTTGCGGGTTCGATTCCCGCAATGCATCTTCTGAAAAATTTGTTCTGCATTTATTCGGCTGTTTATCTGCGAGGTTTCTCAATCACATTTTAGCTTGCTTTTTTCCAATCTTACTGGATTTACAATTTCTATCGCGTGAATTCCTGTAGTGTACGAGCATTTCCTCGTCTTATTCGAAATTTTTTTTTCACCTTCTTTTGCTAACATTTCGGGTTTATTGAGAAATTTCGTGATGCGAACATCTTGTAACTTCGTACTACTTTTCTCGAAAAGGAAAACACCATTCTTGAACACATAAAAGTCGTTTCCGAATCATCGTAGAATGAAGCATTGCCATTGTAAAAGCAAAGCGATGAACCCTTTCCTAAAAATTATCATCAAGGCCGCAGTTTCCATTATCAGAAGGCGACAATCGGTTGCATAATACGTCTGCTGACCGTTCATCGAAAACTACTAAACTTGGCTCGATCAAACAGAATTTCTTTTCGATTATCTGGAGTTCGAGGGTGAGTGAGTATGGCTAGGAAAAAAAGTCAAAAAAAAACCTTCCCCATATTGATCCAAATAAAACAGATTGAGGTAGACGGGTGTAAGATTAAGTAGCCAGCCGATCTACGCTTCTCGAAAACCGAAAGCACAGCCATGGTGGACGGTTGAAGAGAAAGCGCCGCTAATTTTTCATGTCTTTTTTCCATTTTTCGTCCTACCGGAAGGTCCATAGTGAAAACCCAACATACAGCAATGTTACACTATCCATCCCTCACAATTTTCAAAAGAACTTTTTTCATGACGTCTGCTACCTTGGGAGGTCGTCCCTTGTTAGGCAAACGGCATCATATGCTATCTTCACAATGCAGCTTCAGATAAGACTATCTCGGGATTTTCGCAAGTTGAATTTCTCAAATTCTTCATCAGATGAGGTGGATAGCCTTGGCATGAAAAACTAAAAATTGGAGACATTTTGTTATTACTTTTGCTTAAACTAAAATAATTTAAGAGCTGCACTACCCAAATCCTGAAATCTTCTTACCTGTAAATCTTCATCATATTCATAATGGAGCTGCAACATTGCCTTTCGATTCCATGTACCACTATTACCCAAAGTTTCTCTGCAGCTGCGCGCGACGTTTTTAGAAGCGCTGATGAAAACATTTCCCACTAAAATCAAAGTGAGTTTCGAAAACCTGTGACGTACATGAATCACGAGAAAGGACTTCGTTCGAGAAGGTTGCAGGTATCGAACATTTCTTTGCCAAGTTCGACCGATTCTATTAGTGTTCAAAAAATAATTCCACAGGGCAATGCTCTTATCCGGCTTTCTATTCTGCAATCCTACTGACGGAGCATCGAAGACAAAATAATTTTCATAGCTGTGTTACGAAGAACCTAACATGAGAGAGCGGAAAGTCAGTGTCTTTATGTTTTGCATTCTGTGCATGTCGTCGATCGTTCTGTTACTGAGAATTCAAATCACATCAGGGTTTGGTGTTTTGTTCCCCTAACCCTAGCTATTTTGAAATTCTTCCGTTGTTTTACCTGTACCTTTAGCGTGCAGTTTTCTAATCGATTCCGAAATTCCAGTCACTGCCGTCATCAAAATCGCATTCAATGCACCTTGTGACATCAAACAGCAGAGAGAAGATCAGAACGGTCCAATATTGTTTCATAATAAACACACTTTGACGTCATCTGTTCAGTGCTCCAAGAGTCTAGCGGGATCACTTCCATGACAGCTCACATTCAATAAGGGGCAACGCCTTTTGGACGTGATGAGTCATTCTCGCCGTTGTAATTTCCCTATTGTTAGGGTCTTTTTTCAAAAACGTACCTTGCGTTTCGTGACTTAGCGTGAATTTCGCGTCATCATATTTACGTGCTCATGATTATGAAAATATTTTCCGTCCTTGCAGGTCTGTCCCATTCTGATCTTATCTCGGTTTCAGATTGTCAACAATGTTCGCCCAATAAACTGCGCTCGCAGTTTGCATAGACTTCAATGCCGCCCACTGACTGGTATTCACATTTTTTCGTCCCTTTTTACTTTGTTCCTTTACTTTGCGCCTAATAAGATAATGCGAAATGTCATGTTTTCCGCCTTTTATTTTTAGCTATTGAAATCATCGTTCTGATGATGTCTGATCACGTGCGCCTCACTGAATCGATGGGGAACAAGGTTAACCTGAGGGGTGACGTGAATCTAGAAGTATGGTGCTAGACTAGACCTTGAGCAGTAGAGCACGTGAATTCCCACGACGTTCCGCTGCGGCGAATAATTCATGGGATTTTTTCGCTGGGCGTCCGAAGAGAAAACGCTACTCCCTCGTTATAGACTGGCGCATTCTCCTGAGTTAGTTCTCCTAACACACCTGTTGAAACCTTACTTTCAAGGTGTATAATGTTAACCACAGGCTTCCGACAGAGATTTTCGTTCTCAACTATTCTCTGATACACTGATGTGAAATAGATCTCTAGAGCCAGACGAGTTGAGGTCCAATCTGTTTAAAAGTTTCGCTGTTTCATGAACTCTGATCCACTTGAAATTAAGAATATGCGAAATGATGTTATGAGAACTTATTGTACTCGTATATAACCTTTTCACTGTCTTGGTGTCATAACGTAATATTTGCTCTTTTTATGTGCTTTAGCACCCTCTTGGGCTTAAATGAATTTACGAATGTCATGCAAATCGATTTTCGATGGCAGCTCACGCAATTTATTCCGTTTCTGAGTGTTCTTAAAGGCAGTGTTCGCGATAAAAAAACCGTATTTTAGTTTTCTATGTGTTTGAGTAGCCAAACTGACGAAGTGTTGGATAATATGCAAAAGTCCACATAATTTTCTCGAGTATAGGAGAAGAAAACTGTCAAAAAATCTATTTAATATTTACTTACTCTTGCTGGTGCGTTTTTTGCACTGTGGACAAAACACGTCAAACCAAACGTCGCAAATGATTTTGAGCTTTGAAATTCCTAGGAAGGTGAATTATTTGTCCTCTGTTTCTTGAACCGAAAATCTTTAAAAGTAAGATGAGCCAATGCACATGCTTGAATGTTAGAATCTTTCGCGATAAAGCGTATTCAAAAACTCGGCAACTGTCGCTCTGGTGAAACGATCGCAGGGCAAATCTTATATGTCGTGGGCGGGGTGATCTAATGGGTTGGCTGGTCAACGGGGTTTCCACCCACTTCCTGGCCGTTTACCGTCGTACTCTCCTTCTTATTATTCTTGAAGGGATCGAAAGCTCACGTTTTGCCAAAAACGGACAACCTTTTCATCGTGAGCACTGCCTTCAAGATTTTGTGTATAGTACCAGGAGGTGGCGGGCATGAAATCTCAAATTTGTTCAATCGAAAATCATGGTTGACAAAACGCCATCGTAAATCGCATTTAACACAAAACGAACAACCTCCTCCACTGAAACCACTGCAGAATTGACTAAGTATTGAAGTAATCAGATTTTAAACTAGGCCTGATAATGGAATTGGAACTGAAATATTGACGCTGTATTTTACAGTTCTTCAAGAACCCAAGAAATAATATTTTGATGTTGCTTAAACAATATAACTCCCACGGATTTGAAATATGAGGAAGGAATTGTGGTGCGCGCGAAGCGCGCACCAAATTTGGTTTGGATTCGGCCCCGCGCGCAACCCCTTTTTCGAAATCTCAGTTGAGAGTGATTGTAGAAATTAGAGCTAAACTGCATTGAAAAGAGCGCAAAAAAGATGGTATATATACTCGAAAATGGTATAGAACGGTTCCCTGGTTTTCGAGTAAAAATTGAAAGACCGATCGTTTTTGTTGTTAATCTCCTTTTTTTCAAACGGCGTACCCTCTATAAAACGTCGAAATTCACAGCAGTCGAGGCGCGAGCGGCGCGCGCCCGCATCGGCATCCGTCTGCCCTACGCTCTCTCACTGTCTCTAACCTCCTCTCTGCACCAGCACGCGTAGGAACAAGTGAATTTCACCGTTTTATAGCCTGTACACGATCTTGTTGGCACACTTAAAATTGAGCTAGGGAGCTCATTTTTGGACAGGAGGCTGAAAATGGATGCAGGTCGCTCCTATTTCAATTTGAACTTGATACCTTAACTTTGAAGGGTACCTCAAAATCTTGGGTTTATATACTAAATTAGCCGTGGAGCGCGAAAACTGTTTTTTTTTCTGCTACGGCTGTGGAGACCGGGGTGTGTGGGTGAATTTGCAGCCAATCAACACAGGTCGTCGGAGATAAGTACTGAACTTGTCCGATTCCGTACTTTTGACACGTCATCGATCGATAATCAATATTATCGATTTTCGCGCTTTTTGCACAAAATGCGGCTAGGAGTGGTGATTGCTGATGGGATTGGTTTTCTTGGTTGGAGAATTTTGCTCATCAGCCATTATCGATAAATACCGATCAATAATATTGATTTTTTGCCTGTTGCACAAAATGCCGCAATGATTTTTGATTGTTGGTGGCTCTAAGTCACTTGTTTGGGAAATTTTTCTCATCATGATAGATCAAATATTATTGATAAATAACATCGAGTTCTCACATGTTGCACAAAATGCGGCAATGTGTGGTATGTTTATGGTTTTGGGTAATAAGTTTCAAAAATTGTACTCATTCGACAATCTCGTTGTTAGATGTTTCATCATTCCGAAATGGAAATCGTTGAGCAAAATTGAAGTCAGAAATCGAACCTTCGGGAAAAATATGTGAAATTTCTGAAAATTTAGCTTCCTGGCAAAAGTAACGATTTGGTAAGGATATATCAAGTTTCAAAAATGTTTTGAAATATCTTTAAAATATTATTTGGCGTAAAATAGCCCGGAAAAATAAAAAAGCTAGGAAATCAAATGAATTAACCAAAAATGCGATTTGGTGGTCGATCATTTCACAAGCTTCTCTGTTAAACTTATCAAAACGAAATCAAGCACGATATGGAATGGAGCGTTGCGTTCACCTAGCTCGACCTATGCTGATTCCCTTATTACAGCTTTCAAAAATGGCTCAATGTTCCCGTTGCGCGCTTAATTTCGTTAAGAAGCACCAACTGACTTGGAGAAATCCCTCTGGACGAGACGTAGCCACGTTGGACTATGTGCTGATGAGTTCACGTTTTAGGTCATCGCTCAAAGATGTCCGTGCTATGAGAGGTCCAGATTGTGGTACAGACCGCTACCTTCTTCGTGCAGTTGTGCAGCTCCGCCTACAACGGATTACGCGAATGGAACCTCCCAAGCATAAACTCGACTGGACACACCTCATGGTACCCGAGACGAAGGAGTTGTTCCAAGTGGCACTGTCAAACCGCTTCGCATCGTTGTCGGACAATGCATCGGTGGACGAGCAGGAGCGGTAGTAAACGCCATTTTGGAATGTGCAAAGCCACTTTGCCCTGTTACTCGCCGGAGGATCCAGCCGTGGATAACAGACGAATCCTTGCTACTATTCGAAGAAAGGAAGCGAGCAAAACGGACTGATTTTGATTGATACCGGAAACTCAGCAGAGAAGTTCGTTGCAGGCTGAAAGCGGAAAGGGAGTCGTACTGGAATAAAGTGGCTGATGATCTGGAGGAGTCCGCTAACAGGCATGACTATCGCACGCTCTATCGGACACTCAAACGGCTCGGAAAGAAGACGAAACGCGTTAGTGATAGTATCAGGAATGCAGATGGATCATTTGTGCTCTTTGTGGACGAGCGTCTTCGTCGCTGGCGACAGTCCCTCAGTGAACTCTACAGTCACGAAGCGCCACAAGGACCGCTTGCAGAGCCACCTTCAATCGATGACATGTATCTCGGATGGATGCTGGCCGGCTCCCGTACAGTATGCTATGGCGGAAGCGCCCGCCATCGTGGAAGATCCAGAGAACGGCTCGAAGAAGACGTGGCTCAAGCATATAGAAGAAGATCTGAAAATCCAACGGTGCAGTGTTCTTAACGCTAAACTTATTGCTGCAAACCGTACTGAATGGAAGCGTATCGTTCAGGCCGCACGAGCTCCTATGGCACCTAGGTTGTCCCCTTGCCCCTCAGGTCCGTGGCTTGCCTTCATAAGAAACAATAATTAAATTTCACCCGCGGCTGATGCGGCGGTCGCGTGCGCTGGCCCGCCAATCGATTCAAGCCGAGAGAAGTGTGCAGCTGATCAGCTTACTATACAGTCAGCCGCCGGTGAGATTCAGATGTTTTTTCTTGAGGAGGCAAGCCACGCACCTAAATATGCTCTCGCAGCACATTGTCTTGTTACATGAACACGTGCAGCAAATGCACTATTTCAGTACTTCGGCGGGGAGCTTGGACCACGATTCGCCTCATCACGCCAAATAATTTCGGTTCAAATCTCAGCTCAATTTCGTTTCCAAAATGAATAGCCTCATTTCAATGGCTGTTTTCTTGTATGTACCGATTTTCAAAAGAAATGTTCTTCTCATCTCGATATCGTCGCGTCTCGGACCAGTCCACAGGTGTTCATTGTCTCGCTTTCGCATTCTTTGATAGAATATGATTCGCCTTGCCTATTAGCGCTACCCTTTTCCTTCTACATACTGTGATGTCTATCATCTGTGCAATTTTTTGCCTCGAAAAGAGTTGGCAAATTTGTTCAGACTGGGAAAGTCTCGAATATCATTTTATTTCAAAGAAAACATTTCACTACTGGTTGCTTATGTTCTATATCTGGAAAAAATATGATTCTGTTTGATGGGCTGTGGGCGTAAACGTGCCGCATCGGATTTGACGCCATTTTACGCCCATTATTCATGTGTTCTCGAGAATGGGATTTCACGGGTGGGCTGGCGTCATCGCCAATGTCCAGTGTTCACATATGGTTTCTATCATAGAATGGCTATCAACTAGCCTCATTTCTGCCTTCTTCGATGTTTTTCTGATTTACTTGTAATCTGAAAACGAGTTCCTGCTGATCTCAATCGATTTGTTGGCCACTCGAAATTGTGAGTTGAAATTTGGGCTCATGCTCATTGAGGGTTAATACGGAGCTATCTATGTATCTTCCACTCGGCTGACAGCGACGACTCACAAAAATGGTTACCATAAATTCCCTTAAGACTTTGCTGCAAAGCCGTCTTTGACTCATTAGTGAAAACCATTCAAGTTTTAGCCGACTGTAATCTCTCCAAAAAGTTATACAACAAAGGATCGCAGCGTCATCACAAGCCATTCTGAGCTTGTTGTAGCAGCTCTGTGTCTCATCATTGGCACAAAAAGACGTTTTTCCAATACATTATGGTGCAATATGTATTGTAAAGGCTCCCAAATTTTTAACTCTTTTCGCTTGTTTCCAGAATTTCGCTCTTCAGCAACAACATCAGCGTGTTCACGATCATCGTATGCCCCCTTAGCCAGTTCCAGTCCGTTAATTGCTGCGAGAATCAGGAGAATAAGATACTTTCGAACAAAGGTCGACGTTTTCGGGTGGAGCAGAATTATAGAGTCACCTTTGTTTTTTTTTCCGAATATCGATTCTTCCCAACTCGATTTTGGATGCGAATTGATGAGACATGGCCGTAAAAGCATATTCCTCATTGCTTTAAAAAAGGGTGTAAGGGTCTCCATCACTGACTGAACTTGACGGCAGTGTTCACGATAAAAATCGTTTATTGTTTTTCCGCCACTCATCTTGAAAACGGTTCCATGCTGATTCAAATGATGTCTCTGGAATCGTATAAGCCTTCAGCGATCGTAGTTATGGTCCTTCAGAAATTGAGCTGGTGAAGCATGGTGGACGAGTTTTCCGAGGCTTGTAACTTCCGTCATTTGCAGCCGATGTATGCGAGCTGACCTGAGTAAAGAGAGAAGTTGAGAATCAAGAAAAGAACGGGGCCACTGATCGGAAACCATCACGATCTCGAGTTCTCATTTGTTCACGTCGGAGGGCGGGCATTGCGCTTATGGGGTTTGCGTTGCGCTAGAAGTGGCAACTTCGGGCTCTTTTGGGGCTCTTCCTGGCTCGTTTTCATGAGTTTTTCCGACCTAAACGTTACACTGAGCCCCTCCACTATCTATTCCCAATGAAAACTGAAATACATTTTCTCATCGTTAACACTGCTTTTAAATTCGTGCTCTCAGTACAAGTGGCTCCTCAAACAGGAAGACTGCTACCCGAGCAGGGGCGATAACTCACATGTGTTGAATTTTTCGAAGGATTTACATGCCTACCACCGAACATACCCACTAATTGCCCTGGAAAGCTCTCTAGCTGTGATAAACCTTGAAAGATGGGGCACCATCTCCTACGGCATGGAGTCGCTAAGCACCCATCGACGGATCCTGTGCCGAGATAGATGGTGGTTATGCTGCCAAATGGATTCTGTTCAGCTGCGAAAGATGTAATGAAGCCTGTCCTATATCAATCCGGTGGACTCAAATTACTTAGGCTGGGCTGTGCTCGAGCGTACATGCGTCATGCATTGCCGACATTGCCATACTTATAGAATGTGAGGAAACAATGTTGCTTAGCTTTGAATTGCCACTTTAGCTGCCAGTAGTAGAAGTATGGTAATGCTTACTAACGCTGTTCCATACATGGCACATGTACGCACGAGCGGAGCCCAGCCTACGTGATTTGTGTCGGCCGTACTGGCAAAGGAAATTCTTCCGTACATCTTTCACAGCACAACAGAACCCGTTCGGCAGCACCATATATCGCAGCACACACTCCGTCGAAGATTACTTAGCGAGTCCATGCGAAATGCTTCGGTTGTAGACATGTGAATCCTTTGAAAAAGCTTTGACACGTTGTTCCACCCGAAATTGTCGACATTTGTTCAACAGTACTTTACTTCCTTAATTCTCGAGGCAAGTAATGGTCTGGAACGGGTCAAAAGGGTACCCAATGGGCGTGAACACGTAGATGTTGTTGCCGAGGAGTGAAATTTTGAAACTGGCTTTTATAATTTCGAACCACTCTTTATGGTTTCCATATTATATATGGTCTGACGCATGGACCAGGCGGCTGGCCGTGTGGTGTTGGGCGGCATCACCGGCCAACGGGGTTTCGATCGCGCGCGGCGATCTACCGTCGCAGCCCCGTCTATTGACCAGACTAAATTGATTACGTGGACTTTATGGGCTATCTCAAGCACATATACATTCTCGGCAAAGATAGTCACGTAATGTCAGGGCCACGCCCAACAGCAGGGATTTATACATGGACCTGCAGTGATAGAGTCCTGTCCTGCTTCTAGCGCAGGAGGAAATCTTGCAATCTGGTGTGCTCCCTAGGATTTGGAAATGCTTCCAAGATCAACTCGAGATTGCCTTTCATGGCTAAAAAGCGACGATTAAGCATTTAGTGAAATGAGATTCACACTATACCTGACACAGATTTCTCAGGTCACAGCTTTTAAACCGTTTGGACAGAAGACATACTGTGGCACTTCACCGGTTCACTGCTTTCATCCTTGATGCTGTGAAAGGGATAGATTCACCGTGCTCATATCCTACGGTATTATCATAGGGGCTCATCTTCCAATCATTTCTATGAGTTGTGGAGAAGTGAAGATTTCAGTGGAAAAGCACGTCTTCGCTCATTTTCGTTTCTTGAAAAATTTGCTACATCAAATTTCATAGAGGCTCCACATACAAGGTTGTGCAATAGGTTTTGTCGTTTGATAAGAAAGAGCGTTGCTAATTTTTTTGTTTTGTTGGTACACTCTTCATATGAACGTATGTGAAGTTTCCTTTCAATCTGTCAAATCATTCCTTGTTTACAAGCCATTTATTGTCGCCGTGTCACAGCAATGGAAGAAATTGAATATCGTGCAGTGAAAAAATTCTTATTTTTGGAACGTGTAGCACCAAAAGAAATCCACGAACGAATTATTAAAAAAGTTGAATGATTGTTCATGTACAATTAGAACAGTAGAAAGATGGTATGCTAAATTTAAACGTGGTCGTACAAGCCTCGAAACGATCCACGTGAAGGACGTCCAAAAAGTGTATCAACACCAGAAATCATGGCCAAAATACAGGATATGGTTTTGGAAGATCGTCGATTGACTGAGAGAGATTTTGTAGAAGCTCTACACATCTCATTAGGCAGTGTGAGCCATATTTTAGGTAAAATTTTGGGTTTTAGAAAGCTGTGTGCACAATGGGTGCCGCATTCGCTAACATTGGAACAAAATCACATTCGAATGCGACTTTCTCAGCAACATTTGGAGCGTTTAAAAAGGACAAAGTGGATTTTGTGCGTCGATTCATCACTATGGATGAGACTTGGATCTATCACAATGATTCTGAATCAAAGCAAGAGGCTAAACAGTGGTGTGAACTTGGTTGTTCGGCTCCGAAACGAGTTCGTGTCCGGAAATCGGCCAAGATGGTTATGGCATCAGTTTTTTGGGATGCAAAAGGATTCTCTTTGTGGATTACTTGCAAACTGGTGAAACAATTCTGAATATTATTGCAACCTTTTGGACCAGTTGAAGGAAAAAATTCGTGAAAAAAGACCCGGTTTGCAGAAGAAAAATCCTTTATCATCAGGTCAATGCACCGTGTCACAAGAGGATTTTGACAATGGCTAAAATCCATGAATTAAAGTTCGAATTGTTGGAGCATCCACCGTATGCACCAGATTTGGCCCCAAGCGACCTCCATTTGTTTCCACAACTCAAAAAATTTATGCCTGACAAGCGTTTTTCATCAAATGAAGAGGTCATAACGGCTGTTGAAGCGTATTTTGCAGACCTTCCGGATTCTCACTTCAGGGATGGGATTCACAGATTGGAGGATCGTTGGAGCAAGTGTATTAATGTTCAGGGAGATCATACTGAGTAATAATGTGTATTTTGAACCATAAAATTGTGTTTTTCTCATCGAGCGACAAAACTTATTGAACATCCTGGTATATAACACCTGTGTGGAGAATGAATAGGAAACGGCTAGCTGTTTTACATATCGTGTTCACCGGAACATTGTGGAAATAACTCATTTTAATTTGCTTTAAAGCCCTGAAAGTAGAGGTCTAGTTACACATACAATACCGCACGTAGGATTTGATCAGAAAGCGAGCAAGGTCGGGTTTTCGCGTGTTTTTCGTCTTTTTTGTATAACTCGCTTCAAAGTCAACTTTGAGCGAAACTAGGGAGATATTCGTGATTCTCGCGTTGAGGGCTACCCAATGGTTTAGCCTTTGTGGTGATTACGTTGAGAACTACAGAAGTTTTGAAATCACCCAGGTTTGTGATTACGGTACCGTGATGGATTGTGCGATACCGTTTCCGCCTGCGTTTCCCTGTGTCTACCGTATATAGAGAGCTGGTTGATTGCTAAATTTCCATGGTTCTCAACGAAATCCTTACAGTAGCTACACCATTGGATAGCCCTCCACGCCTGGATAATGAATATCTCCCTAGTTTCGCTCAAATTTGACTTTGAAGCGAGTTATACAAAAAAGACGAAAAAGACGCGAAAACCCGGCCTCGCTCGATTTCTGACCAAATCCTACGAGCGGTATTGTATATGCTTCGCACTTCGCTGCCGCTGACTCCGCGGCAGATCTATCATTGGTCAATTTCGAATTGCAGATCTGCCACAAAAGTCAGCGACAGCGAAATGCCCAAGAATAACTAGACCCTAAAGTTCTAGTAGGTTTGTGATTTTGTAGTCTGTCCGTTTTTTGCAACTTCTGCCTCTTAGGTCCTCTTGAAAGTTTTTGCAAAGTCAGAGGGTTCAGACTTCTCGACACTGAATCTGTTGAGTAAGAGTGCTCTTGACTGTACCTGTGAGTAGCGAGGTTAGAACTTCGTCATTGTTGGCCTAAAACCCGTCCGTGACCGACTCTGGTTCGTTTCTGGAAGGTTGGCACGAATAAAATACATGTGAATACAGAGTGGAAAAATCGCATGCGTCCGCCTGTTTCGGTCGGTGATCGGCTGCGCCTTACCCTGTCGATAATCATTGATCTCACATACAGTGGCCTGCTACATTGTACTCAGTGGGGTCAGGTTCTGTCGGGACAGGGGCTCTCAACACACCGTGGCAGGAATTGTTCCGCCTTTTGCGGCTCTAATTCAACTCGGGACCACTTCGCTTGCGTTGAGTGGCGTGACGTTTCAAACAGCAAAAACGGGAGAACTCCTCCCTCGGTGTGTAGACAGCCTCTGTCCCGGTTCTCTCTGTACACACAGAGAAAGGATAACGGACGAGATTTATTGCTGACGCGACGCGCGCGGCGGAAATGTTTATCCTACTACCCCATCACTGGACCGCGCTTGCCACGAGCTCGCGAGATTTCACGGGCTTCCATGTTTTTAATCATTCTCATATGACTTTTCTTTATGTTCCTGGGTTGTTCCTCTCATTATCTTGACCTGGACACTCAGTTCAATAACTTGTATGTTCTCGTGCCGTTGTACCGCTTGATACTTGTAGAAAGTTTAGTACGGTATTAATGATCGAGCACCATTTTAGATGTAGTGATGGGATCGTTGCCGCCGACAACCGGTTTGGCTCTGGATTATGAAACTAAAGAAATAGTCATGTGAGAATCAATAAACACATGAAATGTCATGAAATCTCGCGAGCTTGTGACAAGCGCGCTCCAGTGATGGGGTAATCATATAAAAATTTCGCTGCTCGCGTCGCGTCAGGAATGAATCTTGTCCGT
Organism: Aplectana chamaeleonis; assembly: GCA_029168955.1. Classification (NCBI taxonomy): domain Eukaryota; kingdom Metazoa; phylum Nematoda; class Chromadorea; order Rhabditida; family Cosmocercidae; genus Aplectana; species Aplectana chamaeleonis. The sequence continues at coordinate 124,230 of JAPDOI010000320.1, forward strand.
GCTCCTCCCTCCGTGTGTAAAGAGCCCCTGGCCCTACTCAGCGGGTTAGGAAAACTGTTTTGGGCCAAATTTTAAGCCTGAACATTCCTGTTCTTTGAATCCACATCATAGGCACCGATGACCTCTAATATCAACAAAATCAGCTGGGTTGAATTTGGAATTCAGTCAATAAACAAAAGTCTTGGGTAGATCCTGCTCGAACACTTCTGCTCTCGTCAATTTAAACATTGAACGAAGGGCTTGCTTCCATTGTTCAACTGTTTTCTTTACTTAATTTTGCCTTTTTTTCTGGCTGTGAAGGTCAATGATTTTTAGCTGCTCAGCATGAGACTCCGAACTCGAAGGCAGGGCTTGCGGTAGAAGCGGTTGTTGAGTTTGCTCTAGGAGAAGGTAGATCTGGCCGTCAAAAAAAGCCGAAAGAAGTGAAAAGTCGGAGAAAAACGGGCAGCGAAAAGCTCAGCTTTTACTCCGAGAGCAAAGAGCAAGATAGAAGGGCAAAACAAGCATTTGTAAAATCTTGTTGATTGAGGGGGGGGGACGGGTGGACACCCAGCAGTTAGCAGTCTGAGCTTGCTCCTGCGCGTTTTTTCTCCGACTTTTCAATTAGGTATTTCTGTTTCAGGATGGCAATACGTTCTATACCTTCTCTGAGGACAGCACGACAAATGTTTTGTCGCGAACTCTGCCTTCAGGTTATGGCGCCGACTCACCACACCTTCTCCTCTTCACATTCCACCCCTGGGTCAAATTGATGCATTTGTGGCGTTTACCGCGGACGACAAGTTGTTAAGACTAGTTTTCATGCTGTTCTAGTGTTATTGCCGTAATTGGTAAAAGTGTTTGTTCATTCGTTGGCCGACGTGGGTGGGCGGACTTTCTGTTGGGTCAGGAATGGGAGCGGGGTTGGTTGTATGCGTAGGCAAACCAGCAGAATGTCGTCGGATGGCATTTGATTTGGAATTCAGAAGAGCGTTTTGTGACGACATCAGCGAAGTTTTGCGATCCTTTGTTGGTATCACGTTGCAATCAATACCGCGCTTTTATATATTCTGATTTGGCAGCCGATTCAGTAAGTGAGCTTTGTTTGTGCTTGAAAAAAGAGGCTGTTTCCTTGCTTTTTTTGAGACAAATCTTCCAATGTTAAGAATCAGGCCTATTGCTCCGACTTTGAAATCGAAGGCACAGGATTTCGTGTCCTTACTTATAAAGCGGGATTGATTTCCCTGCCGTTGTTTGCTATTAAAATGGAGAGTTGTGTATGTAGCAACACGGTATTCAGAAAATTACCTCAATTATTTTGTGATTTATATATAGTAAAGATTCCGTCTTGTATACATCTTTTCTCCTTTTGCATCATTTTGCATCGATCATGTATCCTTCTCTCTTCTTCATTGGGCATCTACCCAAAAAATATTTATTCATAAAAAAGCATTCAACGTTTTATGCTGTATTGCTTTTTAGATATTTGCTCCTACGTATTTTTCACAACCGTTGTTTTTTTCGCCCGGTTTTCCCACGTATAAATAAATGAAATATTCTCAGTTGTGAATTTTCAGTAAACCAGATTCCATAAAAGACTTCTATTACTAATTATTAAAGGGACCGGAAAGTAATGTCGTTTTTGCACATGCCAATACTTAATTGTCATTCATCAGATCATTGTTTGCTTCAAAGCCTTGCTAAAGACACCGCGAGAATATAGTGACTTTACTTATAGATAACTTGATTTCTACTTTTATGTAATTTTAAGTAAAATGGGCAGCCAAACACCAGAAGAGGTACACATTACGCATTGCATGATTTTTGAGTTTTGCAAGGTAGGTATCGCAACAATTGCTATCAAACACATTTGCTATGTGTATCCAAGTCATTGAACATTCGTAAATAGGAGGTTTTTCTTTCTCAATACAGACAATTTTGATCTTTCCGACTCGTATGTATCATGAAGAGAATCAACATCAGACAATGACGTGTCAGACAGTGACGTGTCAAATTTCGGAAGTGGAAGCAAATCCGTGTCAGATGATCGAGGAATGGTCAGATAGTCTTAATCAACCTTTGTCGACCATCCAAGAACATTTGAGGTAGGTTGGGAAAGTAAACGGAGCAGTTTGTGTTTATCCTGAAAGAACGTCCCCCTCATACAAACGACACATCATCTTTTACCGTTCCTTAGCTAAAAAAAGCAGAAAATGTGCACGAGCAGAGTCACGTTTCTATAAAAGTTACAGCAAGAATAAAGCTGTTGTGCGGAGCAGTGTCTCCGGAGGACAAAAGCATAACTAGTCATGAGTCTATCGTTTCGTAGAGTTCGCGGGTACGATTCATGTGTCCAAAATGAGTGTTCAATTCGATACCATTGAAGAGCATCAATTTTTTTGTTGGCTCATTGCCAATTCAAGAACTTGCGACCGCATCATTTGCGGTGCGCCTCCTTGTTCGCGGCTCTCTCATTTGGTCTCTTCGCCATAATTCGGCCGCGGCTGACTTTTATTTAATACTCAGTTTCCGAAATTAGTCCGCCGCTTGCCAAAACAGCCGATTTGGCCCGCGGCTGCAATCTTGCCGTTGTCTAAGTCCAGTGTTGAGCTCGGACAAGCTGGCCTCGCCAGAGAGTTCAAGTTCTTCAACCTGAGCCACTCCAATTATAAAACTAGCCGTATTACTTTTTTTCCTTCTTCTTATGCAAGTTGACTGGCTTACGTGAACACTGAAATTGTCTCGCTGAAAGTCACGGCTCTGCCGGCTGGGGAGAGCCATGTTGGGTATAGGGTGCGATGGTATTGCCTCTTGGTAATGAACTGTGTCCACCTTAGTATTTGCGGACGTCAATATCCATTTTAGAGTTGTTGCGAAAAACGCCTTACATCAATGCACTTCCTCCAAAAGAACTCCAGCAAATGATGTAGACGATGTCCATTCAGGATTTGTTCCGGTGGAGTTCGCAGCTAAATATGCGTACCATCAAGGACAGAGTGTTCTCTGTCTGAGAAATCGTTCAAACATCTCCGAATACTACATACCCTAGTCTCGGGAAAATATTGTCTTCCTCATATGCAGCGCTTTCTACTACGGTTCTATAATGGAGATTGACGTTTGTAACTACCAAGTGGACTCATTTGACTTCCAAGAAGCTACATCAAAGCACACAACGCCCTACATTGCTCTCCCCGGTCGACGGAGACATGACTTTCAGCGAGATATGTAATGCCAGTGTTCACGTAAACCTCTCAACGTGAGAGCGGCTTAGGTCGCTGGACTTGGACTCTGTGACGTGGCCAGCGTGTAGTCCTTACCTCAGTGTTTGTATGGTTTTGAAATGGTTAAAAAAAACCTATCATCAAATCAGTTGACGTTGGGCTGAGGAAACAGAAATCTGTACACCGCACTTGTAATCATTTCAGGCCTAGAATATGAAAAAAAGAACGACGCCTTAGTTGGAAAATGCGGTTCCTCAGAAATGTCACTAGTGAGGGTTTTCATATGGTCATGAAATGCGCTGTATTAGAACTGGCCTCAGTCGCTGAGAAAATAATTCCGAATTGAAATCTGACCCTTGAAGTCTTGTGAAACAAGCTGGTCTTCTCTGAATAGTCTAGGGTATGGAAGCCTAGTTATGTGGTGAAGCTTAAGGTGGATGAAGATGAAGTGTGAGACCACTTTTTTGGCAACCACAGTCCGCCGCTATGCCCATGCAGTAGAAAGTGCAGACCTGCAACATAAGGCCGCAGGAACCCTTTTTTTGCTCATTTCCGCTCTGCTTTTCCCTCTCTTCGGCCTGCAGCTCCTAACTATGTATAAGCTTCCTGAGAATATTCCGTTTAGTCAACGGGACGGAAAAAGCGTTAGCGTTCAATCGCGCCCTCAGATGTTGCGCCTCTCAATGAAGGGCAAGGCCACCCTGGATTGCGTAGTTTTCCTTCTCCTCCATTTGATCCCCCCTTGCGCTGTTTCTGTTGCCATCACTCACATGCCACTAGTTGCGGAGTTTTCTTGTCCGTCTCTAGCGTCTACGATCTACATGCCCCCATAAATATTCCCGCTCATTCTGGCCACTCCAATTATATTTTGGAACAAACAGTCTGGCGATGTTGTGCAATTGATAGCAGCCCAACAACTTTGCCCGGTCAAGTGTTTTTCGCCTCCTATAACTTTGAAATTTACCTTGCACAGTATCCTCGCCCCTGATGACTTGAATACGCCCGTCTCTCGCTTCCATATATTTCAGAAAAAAAGGCAATAAAGCTAGAAATAGTGACTGGGTGCTCCATTGCTCTTCAGTGTCAGAGTCACGTTTTTCCGAGTCTCCTCGAGACATGGCCACGTTTCGGCGGCTGTATCTCGTGTATTGCGCCATAAATATTCCGATCAGTCTGCCCGATGTTTGGTCTTTCGTGATAACTTCTTCTCTTCACATACTATTTCCGTTTCTACCCTAGCTTGATAGAGACCACCCTTAGCGTTAGTAAGAATTTCATATGGAACGTATACTAGTTCTATCAGCCAGTTTTGACTTGAATGCGGTATCCTCCAGCTAGGATTTTGCCCTTTTCGCACAGTTTATACATAACCTCTGTATATGAAATCTTGTGGCAAAGTGCCTAAATGCAGTATTCACGATGATTTTCCTTCCTGAGTTTCCCATTCAAAACAAACCGTTAGCCGCCATTTGTTTCCAAAATCATGAAGAAGCGGCGAAATATGTACCCACTAAAACTCCTCTTTCTAGTGAGAATTTTTATTCGGTCTTAGACTAGTTGTCCGGTTGGATGAACATGTTCTCGATAGCTAATACTGGTAAAGAATGGGGTCAATCGGAAATGGAAGAATTTCTATACAAAACGGTATTAGTGAAGGTCAAAAGGAAGGAACGGAGCAACTGTGAGTAGAGAAATTCTAAGGAAGCTATCAGAAATGATTGCACTATTGCCACACATAGTTCCTCTTATTGTTAGAGTAAAGAGGCGGGGCGAGAGGACAGCTTTTCATGAACCGCGCTTTTTCCCGATTTCTTCTTAATTTCAGCTCTTCCCGGGGAACCATATAAACTTAGCAAATTATCGCGAAATTGAAGACTGTCTTGAGCACTTCCTCTACATAATTTCTTTGTTAGCATTCCCACCTTTGAATCTCTCACAACTCAATCTGAATCTTCTTGCCCTAGTCAGGCTTCTTCTTGGTCTAAGTGTTTGTTCTATTCGCAAGCCAATCACATCCCCTTGTCCCTTATCGACGCAGTGCCGAAGTACTTAGACCGAATTGTATTCTGTAAAATGAGTTTTTTAATCAAAAGAGTAGCCTCACCCAGCTTTGGGGACTGCTTTGCAGCTTTCTACTGATGACTATTGATCATCCTTAATAACTACGTACAAAGGGCTTCATTTCCGATCGGAACGGAACCTGCCTTTAATTTCAACTAGAGGAAATTATGAATAGCACAAAAGCGCTGCATTCACCTTAACCTAAACCAAAAGTCGCATCTCGGTAGTACTGAGATCCTTATTTTGTTCTCATTTAACATTTCACTACGAATTTTCAGTCAATACAAGATCTTTCATCAGTGATCCCCATAATTTCGGTGTCAAAATTTGGCTAAAGTATGAAACGTTGTATATTATTACTGCATACGAGCTGAAATGAAGCCACCCTGTAGGATAAGCGGAAGTTTTCTTGTAGGCACATACACAAGCTCTGTGGCATTTCCAGTGAGCTCTAGATTTGGATTATCACCTGCAGCGAAGAAATACATATAGGAGCTGATAGCGATATTCAGACAAAAAACCACGGTGTACTGATGATGAATATCGAAATCGAAAGCGCACTAGGAGTGCCCCAAAGCCTACCTCCTCTATACCGCCAAACTCTTCTTTTATTGAATGTTTGAACAATTACTTGAAGCCTTAGAGCAACTTACTGCTGTTACAAGTCTAGGGACTGAATTTTTTTTATTGTCGATTTCTCATTGAATTTCTTAGACCGCTGTTTTATGTTACAAGCAGGCAGGGCTGTGAAAATCACATTACGGTTGAAACGGAGTCGCAGCCTGGCCGCAGATGAGGGTTGGGGGCGGCAAGCATCTCGTTACCCTTGATTTTCCACTGTTTATCAACTGGGAGGTCTCAAAATATCACAGAAATATCTTCAAGTTAGATGTATTAAAAAAAAGAGACTTGAACAGATAATACATTTTGCTCAGTTTTATCATACTTCAATTGATAAGGTTCAACCTGCCTGCGTGCACGATCACTGTGAACATGGGGTCCTCACGAGCGTCCCAGCTGGAAAGGAGTGGGCCGCAGTCTTGGCGGACATGTCACGGCGCCACGCTTGACTGTGCGCAGAAACCATGCAGCCTCGGAATCGCCTCCAACAGAAAGTACCATTACATATTTGAGCAATTTTTCTTCCTTTATTTACGTTTTTTTGATAATTTGTGCAGACAGCCCTCGGTCCTCCCACTTTTGCTAAGAGCTAGGAAACGAATTTTATCGTGGACGCCGTCTTTACCTTATCTGGCTCCTCCAACTTCATCAACAGCTACCACGCTCAAACAGTATTGAATTGTTCTATAGAGCGATATCTCTAATCCAAAGCTTTTCGTTTTTCCCGCATATAATTATCGCAAGCGGATCAGAAAAATCGTCTCCTTGGCTACACCAGTGATCTTTTGTGTGGATTCTGTGACCACGGTTGAGGGTTTCCAGTTTACATGTATGGCTTCCTTATTTTGGATTCTGCACCAGATGCGTTCTGCAGCGATGTTGAAGTTTTTTCCCCAGAAAGCATACCAGTAGATATTCATTTCTGGAATTCTTGCAATCGCAACTAAATTGGCTCTTGGCTCACTTCCTTCAAAAATCCTCGAATTAGTGAGTGATTCGAAAAGTGTTCCCTTTGCGATTCGACTGATGGGAGCTGTGTTCGTAAATACTCGGTTTTGACGCTGCCATATTATTGGGGGGACCGGAAATTAATGTTGTTTTCTGATTATGTGGGACCCAAACACCTGCTCTGATTTCTTTCCCAATCTGCTTCGAATGATCTTGGATGGTCGACCAAGGCTGCTTAAGATTATTTGACAATTCCTCGATCGTCTGACACGAACTTGAATCAGACTGCATATCAAGTCTTGAAATGCCCAGAAACGACATTACTTTTCGGTCCCCCTATTATGACGTTGAAAACGCCCACTCATTTTGGGCTCGTGTGATGTGAAGAAAGGGTACATGTGAATTTAAATTCTGCCTTTTTTCGATTTTCCCTCATAAACTTCTTCCTATTGTGATTCCTTTTGTTTATGGTTTTTTCTTTCATTGTTCTTCCATCTCTCTTTCTGGAGCGTCTTCGTGTATGATGAAATCTGAGGGTTTATGAATCAAAATTGTAGCGAAACGCTCCAGCTCACTCTGAATTCGTTGGAGGTTGCGGCGATAGACTGATGGAGTACATCGTAGCTGTTCAGATTGTCAATGATGGTTTTGTGGTTTCTCGGATTCTTCAGTTTCTTGCCTTATTCACCTATGGATCGAGAATTTTGTATTCCTTTTGCAATCTTGTTATCCATTTGATATGTAAAGGCCAGCGTCGTTGTTCGACATTCTCGTGAATTGCTCAAAAGTTGTTCTTCCCATATATCTCTTAGCAACGCGTTCCTTTTTTTTCACGAGAGAATGCATCGAGTATGGACCGCTCCTTCAGTAACCCAATGGGAAAAGGTTATGAAAGGGGAGGAGGGTGGAGGATTGCGAGAACTTCTTTGTTTTAAAGAGTAGAACGTTACGAAGATAGTGAAGGCAGCCCTAGACACGTTCTGGGAATAATAGTAAGTTACAATCGTTTCGTTCTTTTTTTGTGCCCTGAGAACCTTCCGTACACATTCTCTGCGGAGGCTTTGCCAAAGTCCGAAGACGATAACTAGCTCAAGAAGTATGCCTGGTACGAAGAGTTTTGCCACAAAGCTTGCATGAATCACAGGTCGGTTTTTGTGCTGATTGAGGTGTTGAGTTTTCTATCCCTATCGCAATCTTGACCATCCTCTTTTTTCATTCTTCTCTCTTTTTTCCTCATGCAAGGCGGGATTGGCCAATCGCTGACCTCGGAGTTATGTATGAATTGGTTCCCTCAGACTACATTGAGAAAAAAGCCTTGACATGAAGATCACAGGTTTCTGATGCTGACTTTCCATAAATTCTTATTCAAAAGTCATCTTCATGTGTTCCCGTTGAGAGAAGTCAGGGTGTGAACCAAGGGTCAGTTCTGTAAAATTCAACGGCGATACATCTAGAGGGCTCATGCACCTTGTCCCGAATCAAATATTCCACGAATGCTGCCAGTGATTCATCAAGCAGCTGGGTGTGAATTAGGCATTAGCGTTGAATTCTTTGATTTTAGGTCGTCCCCCATCATGTATCCTAACAAGTTGAAGGCAGTGTCCACGATTGTTTTCAATTTCGAGATTATCTCCTTGAACGATCGCTTTGCCCCGGGTAGAGCTAAAATGACGAAAAAATGAGGAAAATTTATGATAAGCTCACGAAATTCTGTCTGTACTCTCTTTCCTCTCCCGTACATACTCTCAGTGAAGCTGTTTGCTGTGACAGGAACATATTTTGTGTAACCGTCCTTTGGAATCCTCTCCTCGCTATTGCTCCGTTCTTTCCTTCGGACCGTAAGATATTGTTTTGCATAAAATATTCTTGCATTTTCAATTGACTCTATTTTTCACCGGTCTCAACCACAGAGAACGTATTCATGTATGCGGGAAACTAGTCAAAGCCAGAAATTAATGTCACCGAAATAAGACGTTTTAGTGCGTTTTTCGCCTTTTCTTTATAGTTTTGGTAGCAATTGATGGTCTACGCATTGTTTTAAGTGAGAAACTCGGAAACGAAAATCGTTGTGAACACTGCATTTAAAAGCAGGGTTCGCGGTAAAAACGGTTTTAGAGCTTTGTTGATGACAATTTAGATTTGGTAATTACAAAAGTAAAAAAGAGTGGAAAAAAAGGAAATTTGGTGAAAAAATTCATGAAACAAGGTAGAACGGCTATTTACAGGTGTCCGCACGCCCCTTCCCCCAAATTAACGAGATTTCCATGACTGCTGCTCATCCGTCTTTTAGTTTGCTCTGAAAGTAGTCAGTAGTCTCTAGAAGTAATCAGAAGTTACTTCAAAAGCAAATTACCAGGCCGAAAAACAGGCATTTATAGAAATATCGATAATTGGGGGCGGGCGGACACCAAGCAGTAACTTGCTATTGAGCGTTTTTTCTCCAACGTTCCACTTTTTTCTGTGATGGACAGATCTAACTTCTCATAGGGTTAGCACAATAGCCGTTTTTTTATCGCAGACCCTGCTTTTAATGGGAGGTTTGCACGAGCAAACTCGTTTTCAATTTGTGGTTAAACTTTGAAGTTTAGGTGGCTAATGGAAGACACATGTGGAATACAATATTTGTAAGTGAGGCCGTTGTCGAAAATATTGGAACTACTCTCACCCATGATTTTGCAGTTTGCGTTCCTCATATGGTGACAATGTTTCGAATCTGATCCCACCGACATACTACCTATGGCTACCTAGGGTCTCTTTCTTTCGGGTTGTGGGCGGCACGCATCGAAGGAGGAGTTGTCCCGTCTTTTTTAGTTCGAAACATCAGGCTATTATATTCTAGTAAAAAGGTCCCGAGTGGAGTTCGAGCTGCAAAAGGCGGGACCACTTATTCATTCATTTATTTGTCAATCATGGATGATGAACAGAAACATGAAAGTAATTAATGTACCTCCAGATTGACTAAAAAAGAAGCTTGAAGGCACAGTACACCCTCACATATGAATTTTGAGATTTTCGTGTAATTGTGTAGAAGACCTCTCCTGTATAACAATTGCCAAATGCGAGATCTCAATTCCTCCGAATAAGCGAGATATATGCGACCACCACGGGCCCGGCCCCCTTTCTGATTTTCGATCTCAATAGCGGCTAGATGGATGGATGATTTTAACCGAGTCGTCGTTCTTCACCACTTTTCCGATCGATTTCCTCATCCTGTTTTGCTCTCGTGTCGAGACTGCGAGTAAAGAGAAATTGCTCTCGTATCGCAACTGCGAATAAAGAGAAATACAGGCCTGAGGCAACTCGTCCGCCAAATTTTCGCCTTCAAAATACAGGCATTTTCAAGGAGCCATATCTTCGTTCGTAAGGGGTCTTGGACGATTTCAGAAATACCATTGTGATCAGAGTGTGACTTTCTCCAAGACAAGGATAAAACCTGAAAAAATAATTCTCTGGGTGCCCTGTGTCTTCAAAGCAGACTAAGCTTCTCGCCCGCGAAAACAGTGCCTCTATTTGAAAGATCTGACGTTTTGATTATAAGTTCCTCGAAAATCAGTGGCCATTCACTTAGAGAAAAAGTTGTGTTGAGTAAGATCGGTAGTAGCCAACAGTTTGTGGGGTTCCAAAAAGGATGGCTATTTGACAAAATCAATAGAAACAAATAGAGGAATCTAGAATTATTTTTTGTTGCACTTCAAGCAGCATGAATGACAGCTCTCGTTGACACCCTCGTTTACATCACTTCCGATTTCAGATTTTGACCGTTGAGCAGCTGTCTGTAGGATAACCCTTCCGAGATCCAGCGCAACTAGTAAGAGACTATTCACGAGCGGATGCGGGGGCAACTCTTTGATCTAAATACGAACTCATGGCAGTGACTCGGGGGTGCCTACAGTATAAGTTATCACACTGGTCAAAAAATGGTCATGGCGGACTGACGTGACACGAGAACATGAACGATAACCTCTTTCATCGCACAGAAGCACAGCACTGCAGAAAAGGGCTCTGACATAGACCTGCTTCGAAATTCAACAATTGATGCTGTTGCTGAAGCATCTTTTGGATATTGATAGAATTGATTGTAGTGGTTTTGGAATGCCCGCATAGCATTGGCTGCTGAAAGGATCATGGACTCCGGAGGGAAAAATTCACGTATTCAAACCATGGCTCACTAATATCCCTTCGAAGCCCAATATATCTGCCGATGCCCCATATCCACTTCCCTTTCGATGTGTGCGTTTCGCTGAATTTTTCTTTGACACCTTTCCTTTCTGTAATAAACTTAGAAGTTTCTCCAAAATGCACGAAGTTCCCAAGCGTGAAAGCGTTTGTCCAAAATAAATTGTGAGCAGAGGGATGGAGGGTGAACGCATTTTTCAAAATGAATCGCAGAGTGGTCAGCTTCATTATTCGTACCTCTTTACAGCATGGGAACGTAGAGATCTGCTCTTGTAGAATCAATTTGGAGCAGAGGTTCTCCTTATGAAAATGCATTATCGTGGAGATTTTTCGACTCTGTATACAAGATCACGAGAGCAAAATGCCGTAAAGCGTAAATATTATCAAGAAGCCATTATTTTTGTTAGCATTGACATTCACTGAAGAGTCGAGCGCTGAATATTCTTCATCGTTTTCTGAATCCTCATAGTTTAGAGAAAACCAATAATTGTTTGAGTTCTTCGCCTATCTGGGATAGCTGACAAAGTGTGCACAGATCGGTAAGAAATCTTCGGTTGCTAATATATCTCAAATTTGACGCAAGTTTGACACCTGGATTACGTCAGAGGAGCGAAAAACGTCTTACAGGAGCAGCAATCACCAACAAACACTTTTTGGTTAACGGCATTTTGCTCTCGTGTTCTTCAAAGACAACGTCCTAGAATTTCCGCGTTAATGCATCCTCAAGATGACAACATCTGCTTCAAAATGATCTCATTGGAGCAGATTTCTAGCTTCACATACGAAAATCAGGAACGGTTGAGCAAGTCGATTGACTACGCGTCGACTCATTTCGTAGAATTTGGAGACTTTCAGGTTTTTTTCACCTTTCTTTCCAAAAATAAAGATTTTTTGTTTGGAAAGCCAACAAGCTTTTGTGAGAAAGTTTCTGTGAGGGAAAATCTACCATAAAACGTGTTTAGGAAAGTGCATATTTCGGCGCTGTAAGATTAGAAAGTTTTGTCGACATGTTTTAAAAGCGCCCTGAATACAACGAAGCGGCTAGAAATGGAAAAGCGCGTTTTGAGAAAAGCTCTTGAAGTCATTAATTTCCCAAAACATGCATACTTGGGTTTTTTCAACACCCTCGACTCTCAAGCCTAGTCTTGACTGCATCGCTGCTGTTTTTCATCGCAGCGATTTCACACCCTCTGCTGCAGCGATGTAGCAGCGGCAGCGATTCTGTTCATAGTGCATAGCCTCACGGATGAGCGAAGAAATTCAATCAATCAGTGAAATTAATGGCTGGTAGTTATCAATAACACATTTCGACCCGTAAACACTGACCTTGTCTTGTGAAACGGTCAACGTTCACTAGACGAAACGTGTCATTCGCTGGCAATAGCTCTATCGCTGCCATTTTGGCCGCAATGGAGCCACGGTCAGCGACCATTGAGAATCGTTCTTCAAGCAGCGATGCAGTAAAACATAGGATTCCGTCGCCGCGACCCGGCGATGTAGGACGTTTGCCACGAAGCGATCACAATTGGAGCGGCTTTCCATCACGCGCGATGAAAAAGGAACAGTTGTCCCTCGCATGGCCGCAGCGACCACCTGCAGTCAAAACTAGGCTTCAGATGAACGTGGGAAACCCGCCTCACAACGCTAGGGAGCGATGTCATTGAAATTCAGGGTGCAAGTGTACCGTATAAGGGTATTTCATAAGTAAATCTGTTTTGGAAAACACAGACGGCATCCTTTCATTTCGAAGTAAAGGTTTACACACATATAATTGCAAAGGGGTCACTCCTCGCATAAAATCTGCTGGATGTGAAACCCAATGTGGTCCAAATAAGTGAGATAGGAGTGAATCTCTGGATAAGATTATGTGTAGACGATCAGCTTCCATTATGTTCTTCGAGAACTTCATGTGCTTTTCATTTCCTGGAATACATGCACATGTGTAGGCTTCGAGTCTGTGAGCTCCGGCTTCACTTTCCCTTGATTAGACCTTCAGGGTTTCAAAGTCCCATGTTGTTGCACTCAGCTCTCATAGCGTCATTTCCGACTTTTTTCATTTTCCTTCAAGTCCTCAGTGTTTCAAACATATGCAGCTCTTCCAGGACAAGTTCTCTGAAGATAACTCGTGAGAACTCAGGCGATGCTGCTTGGCATTAGGAATAAAGAACTTTTTACCGACAGCTAAATTCCATCGTATGTAGGTAGTCGTTATTTCTTCGCCTTTCAAACAATGTGGTTAGTCGTGTGCTCGTGTGAATGTGTCTGTTATTTTTCCTTCTCATCATTTGTATTCGCTAATGATGTTCGCCCATTCGGGAAACTAGTTTTCGTCGCGTTCGGTCATCCACTCTCGTGAAAGAGAATCGCTACTTTATTCGTTCACTAATTTCCTCTAACCAGTACATAATATTGCATCTGTTTCAGACGCCCAAATGTTCGAATATGATAGATTGGCACTGGATGTGCTGAGTCTATCGCCAAAACAGGAGCAGGTCAGTCCATTTCCTTCTTTTCGCTTTCATTTTGTCTTCTCTTTCTTCTGGCTATTTTATGCTCACAATGTCTAAATTGCTCGAACATTCCATTTTATCATATTTAAGCGTTCTTTGTGCTGATGCTACATGTCATTGAACGACTAGGTTGTTCCAGAGATCGATTCCGTGTGTGTTTTTCTATTGGAAGCACCTGTCGCGCATTCGTTTTTAGAGGTGAAAGATGGTAATTAATCAAGGCGCCCAAACTATTGGTCATCAAGAGAAGGGACTAGTTAGGTTGAGAATACCGCAGGTGGATAGTATGGACACGACATGACAGCAAAGTCCTACATCGAAATCATTCCCAGCTTTTCCTTCTATGTGGTATAGAGTTTTGTGTTGATTACACCGGTTCAAAACATAGCTTGAAAATCTGCGAGAGGAAATATCACGCCGTAAGGCCAATGGTCGCAGAGCTACCGCCTTTTCAAATTGTCGCTGTCGCAGTGTACTGCACAGCGACAGTGGCAATGACAGGCTTGGGCACATTTGCAGCATGTAAGCCCTCCGCGACACATCGCTGCGACGGGCACGCGACAACTGTTCCTACGACGGCCAGTGCCGTTGCTCCCACTCAGAACTTTCCAGCCTAGCTATTTCCATCTTATAAGTATGTAGTCTGATAGCATCATGCTACATACCATAAAGGCGCAAATACCTAGAAATAAAGACGCATGCATCATTCCTCAGAGACGCATGTGACAAACGCTGAACACACAGGCGCCTTACTTCATGTTTGCGTGCCCGATACACCAAAGATATCATACCTCTCGTCGGGGCGGCCGGTTGCGAGAGAGACCAGCCAACCACCTATTCCAGATAGCAACGACTTGCCATTATGAGGCGCGCCGTACATCGCGTGAGTTCGCAATCGATGTTCAACATGTGCATGATGATAACTACGGCAACGGCCCAATCTTCGTGGGCAAAAACACTAATTTTCTTCATATTTGACTACGACAAGTGCATCAATGTGCATCAATGGATAGCTTAAGGTTCCTACGTTCTTGTAGTTAACAAATAAAATAACAAAACAATATGACATTGAGATTATTACTGATTATTATTAAGTAACTATGAGATTTAACCTTCCTCAGGAAGATTGTTTCATACCTCGAGCTAGCAGATACCTCACTGCAGAGAAACGATGTTACTGGAATACAGGCCATAATTTTGGCGTTTTTGGCCCAAACAAAAAACGCTAAAAAGCATTTTTTCGCTCTTTTTCCATAACTCTGTTCAAAAAAGTCCATTTGGGAATCTAAAAAGATATTGGGAATCAGCATCGTGTGCTCTTTTTTTCTGGAGTGACACATGGCTCCCTCTTCAACGAGATATGTATGCAAAATTAGACAAGAAACTATCAACTCGAATCGCAATTTCGCAATTAAAGGCATCGTACACGATGAAAACCAAATTTCAGCTTTTGCGTTCAGTCGGACTAGTGGGCTATAACAATGTCACTGAGAACGTTTGGAGTTTCAAAATCACCTCTGAATGAAGATTCGCTCGCCTCAAAAGGGCTTCCTGGGTTTGGGGGGCCGGCCTTTGGGTCGATCCGTTGTTACAAGGAACAAAACTCTGTGGTCGCTGCCGGCGATCGTTCGTTGACGCGTCGTAGGGCGCAAAGCACACACCACTCGATTTCACGTTCGACATAGATCGAAAGCAGCTGACAGCATTGGGAGCAGCATGTTAGTAACCCTTTCCAACTTCGCTCAAGAAGAAAATGATCGCTCGTCTGAATGGCGTCCTTGGTGAATTACTTCCAACACAGCGCCAAGGAACGAATCGTAAAACTGTTCCTTGCGTTCTCCGCGCAACTATCCCAAGTTGATGTCGGCGGGAATTTCAAATTTGTCTTGAGCTTTATTGAAATGGGTTTTTCTTGAAAATTTGACGTTTTGGAGGGGGCTTCCTGCAACATTTAATTATTATAGGGATATACCAACACGAAAACGTCAAAAACCCAAGCATGGTTTTCATCGTGTACGATGCCTTCAAGGCATTTATGAGCGAATGTGTCCATGCTGTTACGCCTAAATGCTTTGTACAAAGTATGCCAAATAGTGCAAATGCTAAAAGAGAGTACTCTCGATCCTGATTCCAAATATTTCTTCGGATTCTCAAATTGACCATCATGAACAGAGTTAAGACACAAGGGCGCCAAAAACGCTTTTTTGCGTTTTTTCGCGGAAAACGCAAAAATAATGGCCTGTACTGTACTGTCGTTCTCGAAGCCGAATTCCGATCCGCAACTGCGGGCAACGGCGGTTGCACTACGCAACACGATGATATTCGTGTTTAGTGCTTGGAGAAAAATGAACCGTGCCAGGACCAACTGGTCTCAGCACGATGATCATCTTGTTCCTTAATGAGACAGCCGTTGTCCGCAAATGCGGACCGAAATTAGGCTTTGAGAACGACAGTATACGTTCCATCCGATGACTAAAATCACCGGATCAAATTCTCGGATAGAGCCGAATTCGCAAAACCGACTCGTCGAATAAAAAAAAGATTCAGGCTAAGAAAAAATTTCCGGCTAAGGGACTCCATGCTTAACCACACTTCTCCACCGGATAGTATTTTGTGCATCCGACCGGATAATTGGGCTTGAAAACGGATAAATTTTTTTGCAATCGTAGCGAGGTTATTATTCCGAGCATTGTATCAAATTTCACTCCACCACTAAAGTGCGCCCGAATGAGAATGGCGGCCCACGCGGCCGGCGTGCTTGGCAGGCGGCCGTCGCATGTGTCGCCCTCGGACGAGTGTTGGATTTCAACGACGGCCGTCCCCTCTCCCCTCCGTCTGCGGAGCGATTGATCGGCGCAGTGCTTGCTGCCAGCCGTTGCCGGCCCCCTTCGTAGTCGATGGCGGGGGGAACTTTTCGCATGCTCGTCCGAGAGCGGCGAACGCGACGGCCGCCTGCCAAGCACGCCATTCTCATTCGGACGCACCTTACGTTTACTCTCCATCTATCATTTGGTAGGAATGAAAATCAAATCAACGGGCACAACAAACGCGGTGGTTGCGTCGGAAATCGTCCGCGCTGTGATTTTCACACGCGGCGAACCTTGCACCAACAGGAGGTCTCCTTCCCTTTTCAAAATCAGCAGAGTTAAGGGCAGTGTCCACAATAAAATTCGTTTTTTTTCCGTCGCAAATCGAAAATCCGGGGGTTCATTGCAACAATAGCGCCGAAAAATCAAACAGAAACAGGCCCAGAAGAGATCTTATAAGGCCTTAAGTCCGCTCGCGCAAGGCCCTCCGCGAGCGATGAAATTTCGCGCGAGCGAAATTATGGCTTCATAGAGCTCTTCTAGACCCGTTTCTGTACGCTTTTAACACTAATGCTGCAGTGAGCTACCGATTGTTTCAATTTTCGATGAAATTATAGAGACAATATTCACCGTGGACACGTAACTGTGCGTAACGGAATTTGTATTTTCGTGAAGCGCGAATCGTAATTTAGCGAAAATGCGAAATTCATACTGGACCTATACTTTTGCACTGCGCTGTATACTAGAGAGAATCAGGTTTCCTATGTAGTAAGTTCAAACCGAATTTCAGAGCGTGAAATTCTATGTGATATGTGGATTTTGAGTTTTAGATTTGACGCCAACAAAGCGTTAATGTACAAGCGGACGAGTATACTCGTCGTCTACACCTCCGCGGTTTCCTTATTTTTCACGAACAACGCGAATACTTGAGAAGCCCAGGATGTGTGAAAGTCATGTCTAGGATCAATGTGCCGGCTTCAGTCAGCACAAGACAGCTGTCGTACGCTACCGCCTTGTTTCGAAATATAGTTTGCAGAATCACGAAAAAAACGAAAAGCTGAGAAAGTTTTCTTGTCAGCGAAACATATGAACTTATCGGGGTAAGGTGAAATGTAGTGGTTATCGATGAGAAATCGATCAGTTGTGAAAGACGCACTCGTCATAAACAATTCGAGTAGTTTTCTTG
Source organism: Aplectana chamaeleonis (assembly GCA_029168955.1). NCBI lineage: Eukaryota > Metazoa > Nematoda > Chromadorea > Rhabditida > Cosmocercidae > Aplectana > Aplectana chamaeleonis. The sequence goes on from JAPDOI010000320.1 coordinate 141,739, forward strand.
CGTCTAAACGGTTTGCTACTTGCGTATTTGTGGTCTCTTCCGAAATACGCACTAACCATACACGCCCCCTCGTATGTTACTTGCGTCTTTCAAACATGCAAGTGATAAGAAATGACCTTTTCGACCCTGTAAAGACGCATGTAACAAGGAATCGGGCTGATTAGACGCAACAATCTAGGCTGGAAAGTTCTGAGGGCTGGTCCCGCCACAATTTGTGCTAAATGTCATGACAGTCGCTCATGACAGCGACAAAATAAACCATTGACCTAATAAATGTGACTTTGACCGACAATTACTTTATGGATGGGCTGTCTCGAGCCTTTTCCCTCATTTCTCACAGCCATTACACTGGAGCGAACATATATTACAATTGGAATCCATCGCATTTCGTCTGGATTCCGTTTTAAACATATTATGTGAGCGGAACAAATGGATGGCTTTCTGGAGACCGAGGAATCGGCTTCCCTATCTTTTCTTTATCCTGGCGAATTGTGACTCCGCATGCCGCTTGGCGACTGGACGGCTTTGAGGAGATCTTTACAGAGGTGCTTTGAAAGTAGAGGCTAGAAGGGCTCGGCATTTATTTGTTCCTCTTTGAATGCGCCTCCCGTTCGACTTCCACTCAGTCTTACAAATTGTTCAATATCTTTTGCGCTTGTTAAATGACCCGACAGTGCCCAAGTCTGTGTTCTTTTCCACTCAGAACAATGTCTGGTACTACCACCTATTTCGGTGAACCTGGAGGCCTCCGTCGGACTTGGTCGAAAAACCGACTGAGTCCGTCTGCCTCCGACTGTCCCCAGCGATACTAGGGGCATCGGCCCTTCCCGTGTACATACGCGCGTGCAACTCCAGTATCGACTGGGTGATTCGATGCGTATATACCGGGTGGGGCTCAGTCGATCGACTAGGTCTGATGAGGACCCCGTCGTTGACTTTGGGTGGAGATCGAGCAGGACAATGAGGCGACACCTGGGTATCCAGCCAGTGAGCTTCGCACTTGTGACTTCCCAAATTGACCATGGGCTGAACAAGGGCACTCTTAAGACCTGTGCATTCGGAACTGCGCAGGTAGCTTGCGGTCTTGCGATTCCCCCATTAATCAATGCTTGGCTTGTTCATACTTTTCGAGAGCGTTTCGAAAGTTTCTGTGCCTAGAGTTTTATGAGTGTCCGTCCTTAAATTGCTGTTGTTGTACAAGGAAATGGCTCTAATGCCAATTGCACATGGTGTGCTATCTTGCGGGATTACTCGCTAGTTGCTCTTTCATTGTGAAGCCACTTGAGCGCCTTAAATGTATCGGTGTGCAGCGGTGTGTGCCTCTTCTGAAGATGATTGCATTCTTCTATGCATTAACGGTATTACTTTTTCGGGCTAAGAAGGCATCGTTCTCAGAAGTTTTGAGAAACTGAGAATTAGAATTGTGCGGCATAAATCGTTTGTATATATGTTTTGAACTCTAGTAAGGATTCTGCACTTACCTGGAACAAGGTTCACGTCGCTGCATTCCTAGAAAGCTCTTTACAAAAGTCCTTGTTTGCTTGCTATGAAATTTCATTGGAAATCTGAATCAAAAATAATAGAATGGGAAAAATGGGTCGGGGTTATTTCGGCTAGAAAGGTACGCGAGTGTTAGCTTGATAAATGGACGTGAATTTTGAAAAAAAAACATCTACAGCGCAACCTACTGACTCCAATCGTATCAAGAAAATTCAGGAAACTTCACGAGTAAATCCCATTTCTGAGAAGAGTTGTTTCTTAATGCGATAACTTGCGCGCGGTGATTAGCGGAAAGAAACCACCGCGCGCGAATTCACACGTTATCGCATGATGAAAGAACTCTGCACGAGTTTTTTGGACTTTCTTGATATGATGGGAACCCATAGGTCGTGCTGAAGCGGATGTTTTTTCCAAAATTTGCATTGGAGCACTTTAAAGCAAGTTATAGTATAAAGGCGTTTCTGTTGCCAACTTTGCCCATTTCGCTCCTTCCCTTTGCAGACAGCGGTATTGCATATTTTGTTCAAGAGTATGCATCATTTTCAAGAAAACGCTGTCATTGCTGATTCAAACAATTTCTTTTAGATTCCCAAATGGAGCATTTTGAACAGAGTTATAACAAAAAGGCACATATACGCTTTTCAGCGTCTGCGTCTTCGTCCAAATCGGCTCTTTCTAAGTCTTTATTTATTTATTTATTTATTTATTTATTTATTTATTTGAGACGTGGAACAAGTCCAACGTGAGTAATACACATCATAATAATAAAAGTTGTCAAGTGTCTGAAAAATTAAACACAATCGCAAGACCCTAGACTGAGTAATCAAACAAAACGCACTAGCCGTGAAATAAATTCAAAAACATGTAAAAACAAATAGATGGGGCAGAAGAACCATCCTAATAGGCAAGAAGAATATCATATGTTCTTTAGAAGGGACTTGAAAGCATTCAAAGACATGCTCAGTAGGATCGCATTCTCGCCTAGGATTTGGTTGAACTTTCTCAAGCTGCGGTAGGTGAAAAAACTTGACCTAGCTTGTGACCTCGCAATTGGAATATAGAGTCTTAGCTTCCCGCTTCTGCTTCTCGAAATGGGAGCTCCGAAAAATTTCACGGGGTCTATAGACAACTTTCTAGTGAGTAATTTGTACATCATTATGAGATCAGCCCTTTTCCTTCTCCTGAAAAGACTAGGAAGCTTAAGAATTCTAGCTCTCTCGGCACCATTGGGCACCTGGGAATAAGCGAGTCCGGAACACCTCATCATTAGTTTGCGGGTGTAGTTGTTCTGAATGGATTCTAGTAAGTCAATGTCCTTCTTCTTCACAGGGTTAAAGACTGCGATACCACACTCAACCAAGGGTCTCACATAGGTTTTGTAAGCTCGTAAAAGTACCTGAGGGTTATTGCTTCTGAGGGCCTTGAAAAGATTATACGTACGGTAATTAGCCTTCCTAACCAAACTTCTGTAGTGTGTTCTGAAACTCAAGTCACTGGATATTTGAAAACCTAGGTCTCTTACTTCAGAAACGGACGTGAGAATCTGACCCCTTAACGTATACGTAGAATCAATATCAGAATTACTTTTTCCAATCCGGAGGTGGTTCGATTTTTCTATGGCCAAGGGTAACTCCCATGTAACTGCCCATTTACCTATGTAATCAATCGAGGCCTGGATAGCCCTAGAATCCTCGCAGTTCTCTACTTTTCTATAAATTTTGATATCATCTGCGTACATCTTACAGTTGACACCGAAACGTGAAATGGAGTTCGGAAGTTCATAGGTATAAATAAGGAAAAATATAGGTGAGAGGACGCCTCTTCGAGGAACTCCACTATAAGCTGAATAAACCGGAGAGTATGTACCATCAAGTTCAACCTGGTAGGTCCTATTAGATAGAAAATTTCGAGCCCAACTTATTAGTCTGGGATGAACACCAATGACTGCAATTTTTTGTAGTAATTTTTGCGTTGGGACCCTATCAAAGGCTTTAGAGAAATCAAAATAAATGACATCTGTTAAGCTCCTGTTCTCCAGATTACTCGTCCAATCATTCAAAGAGCTGATGAGTGCCGTCTCAACGGATCTGCCTTTCATAAAGCCGAACTGATTTTCCGAAATGATGTTGTTTTGCTCGAGATGTCTAACAAGGTGTTTTCTCACTATTTTCTCAAAAGTTCGTGCGAAGATGGAGGTTATACTTACAGGCCTGTAATTCCTAGGATCGCTAAGTGGAGGTTTTTTGGAAATGGGGGTAATAAATGCATGTTTCCATCTTCCAGGAACTTCAGCTCTCATGTAGCTCAAATTGAAAATGTGTTCGAGAGGATACAAAATAAGGTGGAGAATTTTCTTTATGAAAGCGAGAGGAATGAAGTCCGGCGAGAGTGAATAAGAATTTGGCCATTTCGATAAAAGTTCAAAAATGTCTTTCTTATGGAACCACAAGGAATGCTCCATTTGAGCATGACAGGGTAGCTCGAGGTCTTCAGACAGAACTAGCTCTGTATCGACTTCCTGAGGTACACTGAACATTTTTTGGAATTCGTTTGCCAAAAGATCAGCCTTTCCAGCAGGAGATGAAAAAACGTTTCCGTTTTCATCAATAAGGCTGGGAATAGAGTTTCTATTACCGCTATGAGAGCTGACGTACCTATAAAACCTGTTTTTGTCATTTGAATCAATAACCTTTCTCTCTAAGTAGAGTTGATACCTCGTAAGAGCTTTTTCAACTTTTTTGTTATAGACCTCATAACCTTCCCATGCTTCCAAATGGCCGGATGCCGAAGCTCTATTCCACAAATCAGATCTGAATTTGATCATATTTCTCAGACGCTGCGGTAAATTAAGCTCCTTTGGCAAGACTTCACGTAATGGGACAAATAACTCAATAACATGCTCAATGACTCCAATAAAAATTTCGTACTTCTCATCAACCGTTCCAGGGCTACCCATAATCCCGATCCAATCGATGTTACCCAAGTGCTCATGAATTTTCTCAATATTAGCTTTTTTGAAGTCTCTAATCAATCGTGGTTGCTCTGGTGTAGTCTCCACGGCAAGTGTGAATGTCACTGTTGCATGATCACTACTTCCAATTGGGGATACGACATTGACTTCTTGTACAAAATCAGCTTTGTTGCATAAGACGAGATCCAGTAGTGAATCTCCTCTGGTAGCTGCCGGAACTAATTGCCGAAGATCGTGAGTCTCGAAAGTGTCATAAAAAGAGTTCGACAGCCTACTAACTCGTTCGTTCAAATCAGGTATATTGAAGTCCCCTAAGACAATACATGGAGAATCGCAAGAACAAAAATCGCTAATGGCTTTGCACAACTGTATCGATTTCTCTATACTACAACTTGGAGCCCTGTAAATCCCTATGATACGAAAAGTGAAATTCAGGTTAATTATATCACAAACTAATATCTCATAAGAATCACACACGGATTCACTGAAAACTTGATTGTAAAACATTGAATTTCTCATCAAAAGAATGACACCGCCTCCCTTTTTTGACTTCCTATCGCATCTTATTCCTTCATATTGAGTACATACAACACCTAGGAGAGCATTTAAATCGTTTTTAGAGCTCAACCATGTCTCAGTCAAAAAGGTCACATCATAATTGTTTAGGCAGAGATTTGAAATGAAAGAATCACGGTTTCTTACTAAAGATCTGATATTCGAAAGTGCGCATGAAATCTTGTAACATGATTTCCTTTGAAAGCTCAGCAGTTTCCCGAAGGATTACTGGGCTGCGAGGAAATCATGTTTGTGCTGGTCTCCTGAGATTGTGCCTGTGATTGCGGCAAGTCCTGGATTTGAATAGCGGTGACATTGCTATCAACCGTTGTCCTACGAGTCGTTAGGCGCTCGCCACGGATTCGCTCTCTCTCCTCCCTGGATAGGGAAGGGCGTAAGCATATGCCCTTTTGAGGAGGGAAGAAACGTAAACGTGGAGCACGCTTAACCGCCTCGGCTTGAAATCTGGATGAAGGAAGGACTACCTTAACTAAACGAGGACGGCCTGAGGTAGGTGCGCCCATACGATACACATTTGAGGGGATACATTCCAATCCAAGATAATTAAGCAAGAAATTTACACGAGAACAGTCCTCAGAAATTTTCTCAAACGCATTAGAAGCGGAGGATTCTGGAATATTCGTTAAAACAATGGAGCGTTTTCGTTCAATGTCTTCAAAGTTTAGGGAAGATACAGTGCGTTGAGGAGAAGTTCCAATATCGACAACATCAGAAACCCTAGTGCGCACGGAAACTGCTAGTTTTTCCTTCAAATCAAAAATTTCTTCCCTCAAACGTCCATTCTCTTCCACCAATTCCTCGTTTCGCTTTGCCATCTGTTTGACCTCCTCTTTGGTGTCGAGTAACAGCTCAATTACCAACTTCATATACGCAGGCACCTTGCCATGATCCGCTAGGTCTTGCAGACGGCTAACAGCATCTGCCTGGCTGCTCGTGCTGCTGATTCGACAGCCTCTCGTCTTCTTTCCTGTAACACTGGAGCCAGCAACAGGAGACACAGCCATTTGATCACTAATCGTTGCCGACTCTATGACAGCAAGAGATATCGACAAGACAAATACCTTTCAAAGTGGCAAATTTGCTGTTCATGGAATTGCCCCCTTGCCACTAGAGACGACGTCTTAGTCCTTGAAGGCAGTCAGAACAGCTTTTGGAATGAAGATTAAGATCGGACGTGAAGATTAGAGGAATAGTCGACAGAGGACGGAAGACACAGCCGCTCGCCGTGAAAGCCAGGCGCGAATTTCAGCGTCTGCGTCTTCGTCCAAATCGGCTCTTTCTAAGTCTTTAAACCCAACACATTCGAAGTTCAATCTGAGTTTCGATCCTCACCCTGAGATCACAACGTTACGATTGATGTTATTGCTTAGAGCGTTTTACATTTTTCATTCACTGTTTTCTCTTTCAGGCGCGTCAATGGATCTCGTCATCGGCACAGCTGATTCCATCGGATGACTGCGGGTCGTCGTCGGGTTACGGTTCTCCAGGACGCACTCCCTTGGCCAGCCCTCAAGGCGCCGAGCCGTTTGGAGGTGCTGATTTCTGATTTGAAATTGGTATACTCTTTGGAAGGCTGGGTTCGCGTTTTCAATGATTGCGGCATAAGGCACCTGTTGTGGAAAGAAGCGCGAAAAACTAACGTAAACCACTTTTCCTGCTGAAAAGGATCAAATCGTTGCGTTTCATTTCTGCTAATTCAAAGGCAGTGTTCACGATAAATTTTACTTCCGATTTCTCTACGGTTTACGAAAGTTCTAGTGCCCTACATAGCAAGGCATGCTTAAAAAGGACACGAAAGACGCGTTTCTGAGCCATAATAAGCGCTCCTTTTTCATGTTGAATTTTGAGCGTGGAGGAATTGACTGCTAGAAGGATGATGCCTACTCAGATATTCACTGAGCAGCTACTCTGAGAGTTTTGACCGAGATATAGCCGCGAAATAGCCCACCAGGCTCCGCAGCGGCTCCTGGTAGGCTATTTTTCGGCTATTTCGCGGCTATTTCTCGGTTGTTTCGCGGCCAATGCTCGGCCGCGACCACGTCGCTCGCAAAATAGCCGCTAAATAACCGAGAAATAGCCCACCAGGAGCCGCTGCGGACCCTGGTGGGCTATTCCTCGGCTATTTCCCGACAACTGGTGCTCTTCACACAGCCATCATTCTGGAAATGAGGTGGCGAACTTCTTTTGCCGGTCTTACCTTCATTCACAGTTATGGACAACGATTCCGTCAACCATAACTATTGTCATGTGTTAAGTAAGAAGACGTCCAAAGACAATATTGAGGTCTCTTTGCGTCGGTTTCCCAAACTCATTAATAAAGTCGAACATCAGAAGGCATTTTGGTTGAGTCGCAAGGCAGGGCTTATATCCATCAAGGCTAGGGCTTTGCGGAAATTTTTTCATAATTTTCGAAAACGGAAAGTAAGAGGTCAGAAAACGCAGGAAACGGAAGTTCGAAAACCGAAGAGACCAGAAAGATTGTGGATTTTCTAATTTCCACGTTTCGTCGCTGCTCATGGCTTGCAGATCTCATTCGATACCCTACGGTTTTAATCAGATGTAAACAGATGTGAACATGATAAATGTAAGAAGTAAGGTGTAAAACTAGGGGGTGATGGCGCTCAGGGTTCAATTGAGAAATAAATGATACCACTTTCAGAAATCGAAGTAGTTCAGGGAGTTCCCATGAAAACAATGACTTATTACGCTATCAGGCATCTGATATCAGAAGAAATTTTCATTTTCATGCATAAATCATTTCATTTTTTCGAGTGGCCCCCCTGAACTAGTTTTGCACCGGGAGTAATCGTAGGGAACAAGTCATTCCGTACCTTGTCTGTGAACTGAATGTGAAACCATCAATATTGACAATGGCTTGAATCTTCACTATATGCATGCCAAATTCGACAGATAACTCCATGTTCCTCTGAGAAGAAACATTCTGGTAGTCAGAGTAGAAGATAAAACAAATATGAGGCGTGCATACTGTAAAATACGTCGATATCCTGCTATCATCCGAGTTTATGAGCGTCCCATTGTGAATAGATCCATGATGCTTCAAAACCCCATCAAATTGTGTATCGAAGAGTTATTTCGAGTGACACAATACGTCGCATGTGGCTATAAAGCACCGTTCTGCAATGGTTGACCTACGCCTGGTATGCCTACAAGAATTCGCTCATGCAAGGAAATGCAGTAATAATGGGTGATCAAGGAACTCGCTTTGACCCGTATCATTCTGGAGTAGGGCATGGCTAGGAAGTTCGCCATCGTAGACCGAAGCATGAGGAAGTTCGCCATCGCATAGACCGCACATAAATGAACTAAGCTCAACTAAGCTAAAGTGAACTGGATCCAAGCAGACCACATGTTTGGCGGCTATTTCACGGCTATTTCGCGGCGAGAACTATTTGGCGGCTATTTAGCGGCCATCATTATTTAGCGGCTATTTCGCGGCTATTTCGCGGTTATATCGCGGCCGGCGTTATTTGGCTGCTATTTCCCGGCTATTACGCGGCCAGCAGGCATTTTGCGGCTATTTCGCGGCTATTCCTCGGCCAAAACTCTCAGAGTAGGGCACTGAAACGGCCTCTCATTTTCTGAGCAGCATCATGGAAATATCTGCTGGCGACCGCCCACCAGCTTGTGATTGGCTGATGGACTCAGCGTTACAAACCCCATCGTCGCAGGATATCGTTCCATGATGCTGGGAGTGCAGCATATGTCGCGGAGCTCCGGCGCTCTACGGAAGAAAAATGTCCTAGAGCCAGCGGCCGCTCGCCATTGGATGGCTCCGCCCGCCCCTCTTCCTAACTGGTCTAATCCTGACATGTTTAGACAAAAGTATTAACAATGTTGCTGGCATAAAAGGCTTCTCATTTCACAGTGTGTTTCAGTCGGCTCTCCGGAGTCGGACCTGGAAGGTGACCTCGAGTCACTCACCAGAAGATCCACCGGATACCGGAGGATAATTTTTGTCGCCGAGGGAAGGGGCTCCCCAGGGGGGGGGTGGTACCTAACTGTGGGGTCACCTCCCCACGGTCCACGGTGGGGTGCACCCACTGCGGACCGTGGCAGTAAGGTGACCCCCCACTGGGGACCCCAAAGCGGATTACCACAGTGGCATGTCCCCGGGGCATGTTAGGCCGGAAAATTTTTGTGATGGTGCGCTCACGGCGAAATTTCAGTGAAGGTGCGCGTCTCGGAACACTGCCGACGGTGAGCGCACCTTGTCGCGCTCGGACGCGCGCTGGGAGCAGCATAAATCGCGAGATGTGGCGTGGATACCAAGGCTGGTAGCAGCATATGTCTCGTGAACTGGGGTTTCAAACGGAAAACTGGCAGCAGCTTATGCTGCTGTGGTTCCGCCCCGTTACGCCCATTTTTTTCAGCAGCTAGGGAACGGCCTTGGCCTAGAAACCTCCATGATGTGTCCTAGCTGCTCAGCGATTATGCGAGTATCAGTGCAATGAAGCGATCAGCTCACTTATTAGCACTTCCTTGACTTGATCATTCCTGTAATCTGAGTGTTCATTTGTTCATTCCGAGGGGGGCTGATCCGAGGTACCAGGAGTGTCTGTGGCACCAAAACGCTTGTTTGCAGCCGTTATTTTGCCGCTCCTGGCTCGTTTTCTACCGTTCTTTCGACACTGGGAGCCTAGAATCCTTCCGCCTATCATTTCACTGTGAAAAGTCAACGAGGATGATCATCGTGAACGCTGCCTTTGAGCGTTTACCATTGGGAAAGGATATAATAGCGTGACTCGCTCATCCACCACCACCCATTTGTAGTATTTCTTCTGATAACATTTGGCCTGCATACGAGTCGAAATTTTCGAAAAGAAATAACTTCACTATTAAACATCTCGTGGAAAACATTTTTTGATCAAACTTTATACAGGGGGGCTCATACGGGTGCTGAACACGAACATAAGGCCCCCATCATAGTCGGTGGATCTACTGAGTCCCACCCGGTCGATATGCACCGAATTCGTGGGAAACGGGTGCAAAAAAATCAACCCACTGAGTCCGACTGCGACCGTCTGATGCCCACCGCAATCCCCCCGGTCGATACTGATGGTTCTCATGCGTACAAGGGCGGGGCCAATGCACCGACTGAGTCCGACTGAGTCCCACTGAGTCCCACCGAAATCATCCTCACCCCACCCGGTCGATATAGGTGTTTCTCACGTGATTTGGGTGCATTTTTTCGGCCGACTGCGACCTGCCGAGTCCCGCCGCATCTCGACTCTCGTCGTCTGCGCTCTGCCCCACCTGCTGCTGATACGGAAATCAGATTCAGACATGTTGAAAACAAGAAAAATCAGCCACCAAACACGTTCCGATTCACAGCTGAGGTGATAATCGTCACTATCAATTGCGTGTTTCGCAGAGGAGTTGGTTGGCGCTGGGGGCAACCGGACTCAGTGGGACTCAGCAGGTTTTTCCACCCCGGACTCATTCGGGCTCAGTCGGACTCAGCAGGTTTTTCGACGAAGTCTGACAGGGGCCTAAGGCCTTTGTTCAGTTTTGGTAAGATAACGAAAGGTGACGTTACGTACCCTCTATAAAACGTCGAAATTCACATCATTCGAGGCGCGAGCGGCGCGCGCGTCGCCTCGGTCTCCGTCTTCCCCATGCTCTCTCACTGTCTCTAACCTCCTCTCCGCACCAGCGCGCGTAGGAACCAAGCGAATTTCGCCGTTTTATAGCCTATAGACCGTAGTAGGTCGATGTTTTAGATTTAGCTTAAACTCTGCTCTTGCGCTATTCATACTCCACAGCGCCAGCGCGTCACGCGCCGGCGTGGCATAGGAGTATGAATGACCTGATGCCACTCCCGCGCGGCACGACGTTTTCATCGTTTTCATTGATAACCAATCTTCAATCTCATAATATTTGATCGCAGTACCATCCTCTACTACCATGCTGGCGCACGCGCGTGCAAACTTCGCTTGCTCTGAAATGTGAGGGCCCTCTTTGAACCACTCCGCAATAGCACCGCCGCTGGAGTATTCATAGTCTCCACAAGCGCGTTACGCGCATAGATGGTATTCCTACTCCAATGTTATGCCCCTGCGTCACGCGCGTCACACGCTGGAGTCGAGCAGTAGAGAAAGCGTCGGCAGTGTTCACGGTAAAAATTGTTTTTGTGCTTCCCCCAGAAAACGAAGGTTTAGAGTCTGACGGTTTCATCAGTGAAGAATGAATCGTGAAAAACCCTGCGAAACATACAAGATTAGCTCTTCTTCTTGAAAGCCACATGTCAGCGGTGGGTCAGTTGCGCGGGCATGGGCCTGAAGTAGACAGCGTGTGCAAATGCGCCCCAATGCTAAAACTTAGCCGCGCTCGCGCTCCAATGCCAATGTAGATGCGGACCAAACTGTTCCTCGGAAAACTCGGCCGCGAGCGGAAATGCTAGCGCGAGCGGACTTCGGAGCCGTATGGAGCTCTTTCGGCCTCGTTTTCGTTCGTTCTTTCGACCCCAGTGCTTCAATGAGACCCTAAACTTTCGATTTCCGGCCAAAAACCGAGGACGAAACCTATCGTGGACGCTGCTTTTGAAGGGGTTCTTTGATGCGCTGATCACGAATCCGATATCCCTTGGACGACATTGGAAAGACTGGGGTTGGTTACGGTAGATGTCGCTTGATTACCGTAACTTGCCTTGAAGGCAGGGTTCTCGATTAAATCGGTTGTTGTGCTATCCTCATGCAAAGGTAGATCTGGCCATCACAAAAGCGAAAATAAGCAAGCATTTGAAGAAAAAAAAACGCTCAGGAATAGGTTCTTGCTTGTTGTCCTCCCGCCCCCAACTATCGAGAGTTTTACAAATGCTTGTTTTGTCAACTTTTATTTTGCTTCTGAAGTAATTGCTGAGCACTTTTGGAGACTACTGGCTATTTCAAGAACAAAATAGAAGGCGGATTAACAAGCATTAAAGAAAATCGCGTCAATTAGGGACTAGACGGAAAATACCGTGCGGTACCGATTGTCACAAAGCCATAAATTACTCTACATTTTTCATTTGAGAGTTTGAACCGGTCGGTCTGATATAGCAATGCAACCTATATCATAATTTCATGCCCTTGTGGCAATCGGTACCGCACGGTATTTGGAGTTTACTCAATTAGGGGACGGCCGACACCTGTAATTAGCCGTTATATCTTGTTTTTGAGCGTTTCCCCCCTCAAATTTCCTTGGTTTTTTCCTTTTATTCTTACTTTTGTGATGACCAAATCTACATTCTGATGAAAAGAACTCAATAATTGTTTTCATCGCGAATCCTGTCTTTAATTCATCGGAAAACGGTCAATGTATTTGTGATCTGTGCCCCGTGGAATCCCCTAGGCAAACTCTGGGTCAAATCGGGAACTTCGATGTAATTACACGCTTCCGCAGAATTGAGAGCGGACCTGATAATCGTGTTAAGCACTTTAGAAAGCCCTTCTAAAGGAGGATTGGGCAGAAAAATTCCGACCTTTGCTAAAGGCAGTGCAGATCCTCAAATGCTGACCTCTGGAGAAGGACGGTATGTGAATGAAGACACACCGCTCTCCACTTCTTTTACACCCTACCCTTTATCAATTGGTTATCATCAATTTTGTTCACGAGAGCCGTGACGTGACCGCGTTGTGTCGAGCAATGTTCGGTTGGCCTTCACGTTCTTATCAGAGAAGTGGATCCTAATTGGGAAACCGCGGATAAATGCGCCGTTTTGGGTGGTATTAGCAGTCTCAATATTGCAATCCTTTCAAAGATGGACGGGCCCTCTCCATGTGATCAGCATCAATGATTTGTAGTGACAAGATCGTCGACTGGATCAAAAGCGGGGTTGAATCAATCGCTAAAGGCCATCAGTGTAGCTTGTTAGGATGTTTTCGTTCCCTCAAGTTAACCTATATATTCCCGTGCTTGTGGTATATATTGAGTTGTTTTTAATTTTGAATTTTGGCTTCGTTTTTGGCTGTGAACATCGATAAACTCTGACTGTACACAGCATGGGACTCGCATTTTATGAGCGGAGTTGTGCACCTGTGCACGCATTAGGGTCCTAGTATCTCTATATCTAGCGTTTTTTTTGGCACGGGACCATCACAATTTCAACTGTTTTCGAACCAAACTGCTTTTTAAGGTTTTTTCAACAACTTTTTCATCGCGACCGTTGTCCTTAATACTAGAAAACTAATTTGCTGGGCCGGGAACACATAATGCGTTGATTTACCCGCTCGATCTCGGTCCACTGCTTCTCCGCTTTTCAGCGTTATCCTATGACTAATGTGGGAAAGGGCCCAAAGATTATGACGCTGCGAAAAAAAAGTGGCCATCTTTTTTTTTACGAATGCTGCCTTTTATCTCCGAATGGCAACAGACTGATTCAGTTTTAGGATTCAGATGGTCTGCAAATTTCGTTTCAATCTGAGCTGCTCATTAATAATCAATTTCAGCACTTTCGCTGCCGGTGCATATTCAACGAGCATTCTCAGAAGGACTGGTCGCCACGGATGAGTCTGCGCCGCATTTCGGAATGGGGCTCGCGTCACCCGACCCGGGTAGGCCAAAGCTCACGGTGAGTCACGACATTGTTAGTTCACTCGCCCTTTCCGATTGCAATCAGACCCAGGCGGAGAAAAAGCATGTACAGGAAGAGATTATTCGATGATCGGTGTTAATCTATTGGCCTCCTGAACTTTTAAGGAGTTTTTCGTTTGCGGGAAGGCAAGGCTTTTTATGATACTACTAGATGATGATCACTATGAGTTCAAATTCATACTAGATACATTGTTCGGAAATCAATGAACAAGGTTTTCAGCAGTCGTACTTTGACGTTTGTATTTGAAACAAGATACGAAATCTCTGAGCATATGTACAGTGTCAGAATGCGTCTATGCGCAAACTGGATCTCAGGAAGAACCATAGCAGAATTGTACCAGTGGCGATGGATCAACGTCTTTTAGGTACAGAGCGATACCTGCTCTGCTCTCGTCCCCCTCCCAGCCTGTGGCTAAGTTTATGCTTCACTATGTCACAACGCAGGGTCTTTGCATAAGTGAGCAGCGAGTCGCTTCGGGAATTTAGTATAAAGCCTGTCTAACCCAAATTTTGGGGAATGAGCAACATATGAGTTGTTAAATATCAATCCAGCTTTCTACAGGAATACTTACACTGTTTTCCCTGTTTTCTGCTTGGCTCTTTTTTATTCAACCCCTAGCCTATAACCCACGAGTTCGTAGCCTCTATCTAGTCTATGTCTCTGGACATCTGTGTCTCAAAATATGCCAACTTTCTAACGGTGTAAGCGTTCCAGGGAGGGCCGTAAGAGTGCTTTAGCGTTGTTATCTCAACCAATCCATCCCTTCACAGTTCCTATATTCCAGCCAATGCGGTGTTACTCGTCCACTTCCGGACCTATACATAAAGAACCGTTAGATCTTCATTTAACTCGATTTTTTTCGGTTTTTTCGTTATTTCTAAATACTAACAGCTTCAGAATTTTGATTCAATCCATAAAATTTATATCATTCCTGAGCGTGTATGCTACCTCTAGCTTGAGTCTCAATTTGGTAGCTAGGTGGGCCGCTTCAATCCCTCGGCTTTTTCAATACAATAACACTGACGATGGAGTGTGTAAAGAAGACACCCGAAGAAAATGTGTCGACTCAAAACTACTGAATCACTTGGAATGTCCGTCAACTCTCTGACTATGGGAAACATGAAGTGCTCCACCATCGATTGGCTTGAGGAGATGTACGGTTAGGGCTAGTGTCACGTACTCTTTCATTTGTTCATTTCTTGAAGTTTCCTATGCTGTGTTCCGATAAAGTTCTAAAACGCTGCTGTCGATTAGTTTTCAAGTGGCACTATACAAGAGCCTTTGAGGAAATTCCAAACAAGGAGATTCCCAGGTAAGGAAGGGAGAGTCTGGAACGATGTTGCAGTTTCGACATGACTCTTTACCGCAATGTGCTGCATCCAGTCCTCCCTTGCTGTTTAAGAGAGAACGTGGAGACCCGAACAATTCGACGTCCCCAGGGCGATTTTTTCCGTAAAAGTGATTCAGAACATCTCTCATATTCTCGGCAATTTCCAGAAACTATGTATAACGCTTGCAGTCTAGTCGGGGCTGCAGGGCGACCAAACCGTGACGCTAGACCGAGCGAGCAATATCAATAAATTCATTACTTGAAAAGCCGTGTCGTTCAAGAGAAGTGTAGTATCAGGCCACTAATAACTATTTATAATATTCCTTGGCGATCTTCCCCCAATTAACGAGAAACTTTAAGTGCTGGTTTGGCCTCTTTTATTTTGCTGTCAAAGTAGTTAGCAGGCTCTTATAGTTAGAGTAGCCAGCAGCTGTTTCAAGAACAAAACAAAAGACGGTGAAATAAGCATTTATAAAAATCTCGTTGATTGTTGGCGTGCGAACACCCGTAATTAGACCTAAGTATTCTATGACTGCGCGTTTTTTCTCCTTTTCCTCTACGTGGTTCCACTTTTATAGTTGTCAGGTCTACCTCACCAACCTGGATAACACAAAAACAGTTTTTTTGCAAGCCCTTCCTCCAAGGCGAAACCTGCATAAATCACTGAATCATTTGAAAATGGCATGGGTCATACATCACTTCCCATCTCAAATATTCAGGAGGTTTTTTGAACAGTTTTTTCTCCAACATTTTAGAAGTTTATGGGGGCTTTTCCCTTTTATACTCTACTTTGTGAACATGCCTTCTCAAAAACATCGAAAACTAGAACGCGGTTTTTTTTATCGTGAACACTGCCTTTACAACCCTTCGATCATAAAGTGTCTTCAGAACTAAGTAAGTGAATCATTCGCCACTGAGGTGTCTTCAGTAACGCATCTCACCTTTCAAGTGTTCTCATTTCGACATTCAAAAATTTTGTCGTGTGACTTAGTAAGAGGGGCACATTCTTACGCATCGTCACTCAATATTACGCTTTCGTTCCTTTTCGAAATGCGTTGATCACGTTGACCATGGAAGAAAGATACGCCCATCCATAACGAAACCATGAAAACTAAGGAGTGATGGAGAGCGTTGACTCATGCTGAAAAGGGGGCATTTCCCCCCTCTGCATCCATATTTCGGTGGTAAAGAATATCCTGTTTTTGGAACACTAGATAGGGGACCACAGAAGACTCCGTCTGGGGATGAACACTGCAATCGACTCCAGTCCATAATTGTATAATCTTGGTGAAGAACACATTCTCCCTTTTTAGGAGAGCGCGTCGGTTCCTCTCGCGTTGGAGGACGGTTTCAGCAAGGACGAGATCGCCGGATTTGAGGAGCTGCTGTGTTCTCCGAAAAAAGCACCTCCGACAAAATACCAGTGTCATATCTGTTATCGAACAGGGCATTATATTTCTGATTGTCCAATGGTTGGTTGGAGTAAAATTCGTTCAGAAAGCATGAAATGTAACGCACGGATCGCACAACTTATCAGTGACGAAGTGTTTTCTTGTTTCAGCGCTTCAACACTCCGTACGATGAGTTGACGCCTTATCAAGGAAGAAAGAAATGCTATGGAGAATTCCAGGTGGGGTAATGGTTATCGATGGGGTATAACATTCCAGTACCAAACGGCCTAAATACTTTACATTGTGCTTTACTAAGCGAGAGGATTTCAAAAAGATTAAGACAATACCGATTCTAGCGTCAAATCCTATGAATCCAAGCGAGTTCAAGTCTGTGATATAACAATCTGGGATTGAGCGCAAGCAGGACAGTCATACCAGGAACGTTAATCGAGTCATGCAGAATTGTTTTAGTGCCAACAATGCAAGCGCAAGTGGACAAGCCAAAACTCAGTGGCAAACGAGGCGCAGTCTTGTATAAAATGCCACATTCCAGTTTTTCCTCACAAACAGGTACGTTCTGCTTTGCCAATGACCGCTTCAACTAGAATTCTCTCGACGAGAATATCTTTAGCATTGTTCAGACGCAATCGCTTCCACTGGTCGCAGCTGTGTCAACAGCTTGAGAATTACAGTAGAAACACGCTTCCCAAAAAAATCACGACGGGTAGTAACCATTGGCGGTTTTGGTCTCAGACGCTGAGCGATGTTTTTAGTTTATAGCGGCCTGCAAGTTTCAGGTCGCGGCGTTGCTCGCACCGAGAAACAGCACTGGGGAATGCAATATAAATTACATTCGGCTATGGGGGTTATCGACGCGACTTGAAGGGCAACGAGGGAGCACTTCAGTGTTTTGACTCCGCGACGGCCCTGCGTCACTTCCAGCGAACATAAGGGGTCTGTAGAGTTGCAACGACCGACGACTGTACGCCGAGCTTCAGCCTTGACGCGGCGACAAAAATGTTTCCGAACATTGTCATCGCCGCGTCGGTTGCTGCTCGCTAGCAGTGACGCAGGGTTGTCATGTCGTCAAAACACTTTGCGATGCCTCCTCTTCGCCCTTCACGCTGCGCCGGTCGCCCTCGTCGCCGGATGTATTCGATATTGTATCACCCAGCGCTGTTCGTCGCTGCGAGCAACCCCGCGACTTTAATTCTGCGGACCCCGATAGTAAACGAATTTTTTTTCCGCGTCAAGGTTGTCGCTCGGCGACCACTTGCCGGTAGCTGCAACTCTGCAGACCCATTAGGCAACAAAACGACGTGCATGGTGTTTCCTAGTCACTTCGCTGCCATAAGCGGTCAGTAGAGTTCGGGCGGCCAGCGACTTGACACCGAGGTTTAGACTGTGGACGTGGTCTACGCCTGTCGGCTGCGACCGCAACAAGGGGGATTCCAGAGTTGATTGCTGTCTTCTGCCATGGTGCTGTCGGCTTCATCAGTGGCGGTGTGCTGGCTGACGCCCGTGTAAAAATTGATGACTTGAAAGTTGATGACTAAAGTTAAGGGAAAGTACTTGCCTAGAAATAGCATACATACACATTCATAGCTTTGGTTTGATAATCAAATGATTCGAAAACAAGAGTTGGACAGGTTGTAGTCCTCTGTGCTCAGTAATTGCCAGAAGAACCTATTCCGAAATTTGGTGGGAGCAGGGACATTATAAATTTCTTGCGCTATACCCCGGTGATACGGCACTTCAACGTCAGCTCAAATTGCAAATCGGAATATCATTTCCTCATAGAAATACTTGAGATACTACTTCGTTTTTAGTTACCAGTCGAGAAAGCCGTGGCGATGGGTCTGATCAAAGCGCAGCATGCGATTCCATCCAAAATCGCTCCAATCGGCCATGGCCGTCCTCCAGCAAAATAATGCAATTCGTCCTTCGAATACGTTCCCAAACCTCAATCAGCTCATTTCAAGTCGGGGTTCGTCATCTGCTCCCCCACAAATGTTTATCATCCCGGTAATAATTGCGAATTCTGTTTTGTACCCGTGTTCATGGCAGCGTTCTCTGTCTGTATAATTGTGTCCTTTTTCCCGAGGAGTTTTTGGATTGTTTTGTACACAATTTGACCATTTTTTCGTTTTGATGTGATTTTACTAGACGTCTAGTCTCCTAGAGTACCTTAAGACCTACGAGGTGTGTGTTTGCTTTGGAAGCACTTGTTTCTCTCTCGTTCTTTGGTATCCTTGATGTTTTAGAGGTTCTTCTAGAGTCATTGTTGTTTAGGTTCGCTTACGTAAGAAACGCATATATGCTTTAGGGAAATCCGATTTGATTAATGCGCCTTTATTCAGCGTTTCTAACGGTAGCGCCTTTTTCAGTCATGAGATGAAGCTGTAAGATTTCCGAGATATGTGCGAATGTGCGAAGCTGACCGCACGAAATGTGCTCATCTTGCAGAGGAGTTTCGGTGTGATCCAGTAGAACATTCTATGTTTGTGCCGCTCTTCAATTTCACCATTCCTCCACATTTTGGGGCACCGTGCGAAATATAATGCATCTCAGCTCAGTTGCCTTCTGTTCCAAGGGTTGAGAATGTAGCCTTAAGCTGCTGTGGAATGGCGACCAGATTTCATTAAAACTTCTGATGTTCAAGGCATCGCCTATTCTTCTGCTTGACCATACACAAGTAGTACTGTATGACAGCTACAGTGCTGCCAGCCGGAATCTTGGAGTAGTTCAATTGAGCTTCCGCGTGTTTGTCATTCTCTCATATGCGTTCATAATTTTCAGGGCTCATTATTTCCTTTGTTCGCAGAAATTTATTTTCTTTCAAAGACCGTCCAGGGGCCCGCGAGTAACGGAAGCTGTGAAGCGTATTCGCTAGCTCATGTGTGTATACTGTATACATAGTAAAGTTTTTCTCCGTTCCACTATCTCCCGCGTGTGTCAGTGCGTGCTTGTATAATTTGTCTCTATGATTTCTGTTGTATTTGGCACTGATGCACATTGTTTAGTTTGTTTTTTTTTCTTTGAAATACGGTTTTTGTAAGTACTGAGTGCGGCTGTTGAGAGCTACGTATATTGATATGTTCCGTTGTAATAAAGATGTTCTAATCGTTCTAAACTCTATAGATGTACATATGGTTTCCGCATTATGTTTAGTCTGACGAATGGACCAAGGCTGCTGGCCGCGCGGTGTTGGCGGCATCACCGGCCAACGCGGTTTCGATCGCGCGCGACGATCTACCGTCGCAGCCTCTTCCTCCATTCACCAGACTAAATTTATTACATGAACTCTACAGTCGGCATGGATCCTAGTGATACTTTGCATTGCACATTGACGATTGGCGCAAACACGATGAACCTATGTTATAGCATATGGCGCCAAGTTTGCGCCAACACTCCTTCAAAAAAGGAACGCAATCTATCACTAGGGTCCGTGCCAACTGTACAGAGCTCAGCAACGCTAGTGGCTACAATTCAACATAGTTTCTTATGATCTCCCCACATGGAGTGTAAGAATCTTACACTTCGATATGCTAAATTTTCTGTTGCTGAATGTTATGGAAGTCATGATTACATAAACTCTGTTTCTGGTGAGCTTTCGATTCCGATTATCCCCAGCAGCGAAACGGTGGGTCTCGGTGAAATATAATTGGTGATAAGAGAAATCCGACGAAAAATCCACCGTTTCTCGCTGTGATATTTTAAACCAATTGCTTACCAGGATTGCCCCGGAGCTTAGAGGGTTGTAGTACGAGAAGAGCCAAAGGTTACGTGCGAATGGCATGAACTCATGGAGACGCAGCAAACACCAAACCGACGAACTATTATGCCTTCATCTTACATAAAATTTGTGTCGAGGACTGAGAATCTGTTCGTGTTAAATTTCATGCAAGTTAAACAAGTTCCGTATTTTGAATATCGGGTACCTTAGCTAAACTCTATGCTTTGAAAAAACACGAGAATCGTCTTTTTCACCGGGGTCTCGCATGCGATACGAACCCGATTGAGGATTTTCTTCTATTAAATATTCTCCCGGTTGGTAAAAAAATGTCACTTTCCTCCAATACACAAATTTTTAAATTTAGGATTCTATTTGCTCGAGAACTCTCGCAACTATTTGGTTGAGGATTAAGTTTCCGCGCTTTTTGTTTTGATCCTTTTTCGTCATTGCGCTTTGTTTAAAAGTGTGATACTGCACTCGAAAGCACTTCTCTTCTATCTGACGCTTCTTGTCGCTTTATCTGAAACTCTATCACTTACGGACTTCACATTTAAATACACTGTGTGGTCCAGGCCACATTTAAATGCTCTGCGCGATCCGCGACAGGAACATCAAGGCCTCTTCGAAGAGGGTTTGGCGCGGGTGTGGCCCCCCACAGGGGTGGGGTCGGATCTCCGGAGGGATGGAAGCGGGGGTCTGATCTTTGGTCGAAGACCAATTGAGCCAACGCGTTTGTGAGTAAAAATCGTCAGGAACAGTTGTTCACGTCGATTTCAAACATAGATTGCGATTAAACTAAAAAGCTGATTTGACTGATTTAAGAGTCGCGGAGTTCAATTAGGAAGCTTAGAGTGAAGCTAAGGTCTTCTCAGAATAATAGTCAAGACATAAGAATCTAGCATGCAAAAAGTCCAAAGCAGTTTGACGACTAAATGCTGAATGATTTTTGGAAATGATCTCCATGAGTCGCGAGAATTGATATCTAGGTTCAGCTAGGTCGATTCACCCTATATGCTCACTTTCACCATCTCAGATGAACACTGAAGACCGCTACAGTATGCGGGATCACACCTTTCTCAGGTGTGGTCCCGCCGAAAGTCGTCAATTTTGAAAACTATGAGTCATGAAAGTACGATATTTGAGTCTAGCGTGGTCGATTCACCCTGGTTACAATTTTTCATAATCTCAGAGTAACGCCGAAGACCGCTACGTATAGAGCGGGAGACAATGAAAAAATCGGAACATGATTGGGTTTCAAAATTTGGGTTTTAAAACTGCAGTGACTTAAGTTCTAAATAAGGTACATGGAAAAATCCTAGCTTTAAGAAACTACGCAGGTGTGTGCCCTCAGTGTACTCTAAAGAAGACCCCACACCTAGTAAATTTTCTTGAAAAGCTTTCTTCAGGGGAGAGGAAAGTTTCAAACGACAGAGTATAAAGTCTAGTTTCTTATAGCCAGGATTTTTTCCGTATAACTCGTTCAGCACTTAACTTATAACGTTCCAAAAAACCTACTTTTTAAGGACGGCCGATTTTTTCCCTCTCCCGCTTTCTATGTAGCGGTCTTCGGCGTTCATCTGAGATGGTCAAAACAAGTATCAAGGATAAATCGACCACGTTGGAATCAAATATCCTACTCTCGTGACACCTAAATTTCAAAAATGCCCCTTTTCGGCGGGACCACACCTGACAAAAGTGTGCAGCCTCATACTGTAGCGGTGTTCAGCATCCATGTTGGACGTTGAAAGTGAGTATACCGAGGAAATCAACTACGATGGACTCAAAAATATTACTCTCGTGACTACTAGTTTCCAAAATTGTCGACTTCCGGTGGAACCGCTTCTGAGAAAGGTGTGATCTCGAGTACTGTAGCGCCCTTCAGCGTCCATCTTAGACGGTGAAAGTTGGTACACTTTGCAAATCAATCACGCTTGACTCGAATATCTTACACTCGTGACTCAGAAAAAGAGTATGGACTTCCGGCGAGGTCGAACCCTCTTCCAAACATCCGCATTCTATTACACAGCAGAAGCAGTTACCAGTTACATATACTTTTGCACTTTCAGCTCCTCTCCACACAAATGCATTAAGTGCTGTTTGTGCTCTCGCCGTCTCAAACATCCCAATTTTGTGGCAAAGCATTGGCTTCGAGCTGTTAATTTTGGTTTTTTACCATTTGACAAATTTATACTTACCATTTAAATACGACAAGAGAAATTTTAGTGCAGTGAAACGTTAGAGGTATGTAAACCTGCTGGATAAACTGCTTGAACACATCAGCTCTCTTGATGGGGGGGGGGAGAAAACGGTCAGAAATAGACCTACTAACGTTCCTGGGGGGAGTCTGAGCAAAACTGCCATTAGAGGGGGGGGTCTTAGCAAAACTGGCCGGCCCACATCTCGTGCAGTATCCTGTTTTCGAATTACTGTGGGAAATCAATAAGGCTTCGCCCTTCTCCCTCTGCTCTTCATAATCGTCATGGATGTCATCACACGTGATCTGCAGCGTCTGGCCCCTTGGACACTGTTGTATGCTGACGACGTGATGCTCGCCTCAGATGGCGAAGAAAATCTCCAAGCGCAAGTTGAAGCTTGGCGCACCAGACTGGCAGAGTTCGGCTTACGACTCAATAAGTCAAAAATCGAATACATCTCAAATGCGAGTTGTGATGATTCCAGATGAAGTCGGCAACACTGTCTTCCGAAAGCGCATACGCTTCGATATCCTGAATCGACGTTTAGCGACTCTAGGACTCTGAAGGCTAAAGTTGACGAGCGCACCAATGTTGCTTGGTTGAAATGGCGGACCGCGATGGAGTACTCTGTGAGAAAAAGGTTTGCGACAGGCACAAATCGAGGATTTATCATTCGGCTGTGAGGCCCGTCGCGCTGTATGTCACAAAGTGTTGTCCAATGACAAAGGAAGCAGAAAGACGGCACGGCGTGATGGAAACGAAAATGCTCAGGTGGAATGGTGGGTGACTCGATTGGACCGAGTTCGGAATAAAGATGTGCGTGAAAGATTCGGTGTCGCGCCCATTTTGGACAATTTACGCGGAGATTGCCTAGGATGGTATGAGCACGTTCTGCGAGCTGGAGAACACTCGAAAGCGGCTATGCAGCTCCAAATGGCCGGCCAGCGATCAAGAGGACGACCTAAGCAGAGATGGCTGGATTTCTTTCACAACGATATGAAAATTGCAGACTCCATCCTAACAATGCGAACGACAAGGTCAAATGGCGGCAACGTTCGAGAAAAGGGGACCCTTCTACACAGCGGGACAAACGCTGAAGAAGAAGAAGAAGGAGAAGAAGAAGAAGAAGAAGAAGAAGAAGAAGAAGAAGAAGAAGAAGAAGAAGAAGAAGAAGAAGAAGAAGAAGAAGAAGAAGAAGAAGAAAGAAGAAGAAGAAGAAGAAGAAGAGAAGGGAGAAGGAGAAGGAGAAGGAGAAGGAGAAGGAGAAGGGAGAAGGAGAAGGAGAAGGAGAAGGAGAAGGAGAAGGAGAAGGAGAAGGAGAAGGAGAAGGAGAAGGAGAAGGGAGAAGGAGAAGGAGAAGGAGAAGGAGAAGGAGAAGGAGAAGGAGAGAAGGAGAAGGAGAAGGAGAAGGAGAAGGAGAAGGAGAAGGAGAAGGAGAAGGAGAAGGAGAAGGAGAAGGAGAAGGAGAAGGAGAAGGAGAAGGAGAAGGAGAAGGAGAAGGAGGAGAAGAAGAAGAAGAAGAGGATGAGGAAGAAGAAGAAGAAGAAGAAGTGTGGTCCAGATCTGAATATTCAAAAAATAGATGGATGGACGTCAAATTCGCGCTAAACATCCTGAGTAGTCCCCTCAGAGAAGTTTTGAGCTCTTATATGAAGCTTTGTCAAAACTGCCGTATACGCGCTTCCATATCCCGAAAATCGATGAACGGGCATAGAATTCGCATTCACCATCCCAATAGGCCTCCCATAGAAGAAGTTTGAGCCAGACCTCTTCTACAAAGCATTTCAGAAATGGTCGAAAGTGCGCGTTTGGCCTTCAGAAAGTTTTCCCGGTAGGAGGCCTCAAACAATATACCATACTTTCTTTTTAAGAAGTGCATGTACCATTATTTTTCAGGGCTGTTTTTCCATTTACTCCTGATAGAGGTGTACATCCTATAGAGAAATCACGGCATATCGTTTACAGAAGGTGCTGAGTTGATCGCAGAGCGCTTGACTCCGGGCGATGATGTAATAGCGTATCGTCTTCCATTACCAAATTCGGACACTCTGGGAGGGTCATCTTAGGCGCCAACTCCAGTATGAGACCGTTTTCTGAGTTTCGGAAAATTACGCCACGCTTCGGGGATACAGCAGGTACCACAATGACAGTCCTGAGCTTAAATTCTTTGGAAGCAACAGTTCGGAATGAGATGGCCTATAATTAGACCAAATGAGCCCAGGAGATAGCAACAATTTAATTCGTCTCAGCAGATACGTTTCGTGCTCCACGCTCAAAAACGGTATCGAATTTATAACATAAGTCAAAGGTTTGGAGCTGGTTGTATTGGGAACTGACGAAAAAACGAACGAAAACTGTGTGCAAATAGAGGTTTAACGGTTATTCTGCTGTCGGGTGAAAGTGGACGAGTTTTACGGCGCGCGGTTGAAACAGCGAATATTAGCAACAAAATGGTTTAGATAGAGAAGCCCATATACTTTTACAGCCTGCACTGAAATTTTCACCTCGTTGGAAGCATCAAAAACCAGCCAAAGGGACCGTATTAATACCATCAATCTGGACGAGTTTGTATTTTGGGGCGTGGTTGCAGAAATTTTTCGATTTGCGTTGCTGAAATTTAGTAGTTTTGACTCGTTTTTGACGCTTCCAATGGCGTGAGCTGTCTACTAGGCTTTAGAAACGTAGTTATCTCAACAACTTTTTCGAGCATGTCTGCTGCCCTTAAGTGATATGGCACTATGCTTATCATTCTTATTGGGCGAAATTCAATATGGCCGTTATAGAGTGGTCGCGCATCGCGGGAAGCATGTATCCTCTGTTCCGGAGTCAAGTTTATTTCCGTTTCTCGCGTGCGTCTGCGCGCGTATGCTGCGTCTCCTTCTCCCCACACTTTCTCACTCTCTCTCATGGTGTAATTTTTTTCAGGCAGCAGCGACGCGGCAATGTGACGCCAAATCATTCGATCGATAAACATCACCTAAGGGGTATGGTATACTTTTGCCACACACGGTCGCGTCGCTCTGCACAGCGACAGCGACCGCCTCCCGTCCTTTAAATCTGTCGCTGTCGCAGTGCACTGCACAGCGACAGCGACAGTGGTAGCGACAGGCTATGGCACATTTGCAGTACGTCAGCCCTCCGCGACACGTTGCTGCGACCCACACGCGACATCTGTTCCTACGACGACCGTTGCCGTTGCTCCGATGCTGGTCCCGCCGCGATTTGTGTTAGATTGCATGCCTGTCGCTCATTACCGCGACGAAGTATACCATACCCCTAATGTCCTTATCGAAACTAAATTTTAGTTGCGGACATCCGCTGTTACAGCAAATAGCACGATGTTAATCATGATGGGACCCGGTAGTTCCAGCGCAATCATTATTGTTTCGCGTTCTAAAACAGCAACTGTGCTCAACTGCGGATCGGAATTTCGTCTCGATAGCGACAGTACTGGTCCCAACTCACGACATGTATTCTCCAGAGCTACCCACTACTCGGCTTTTTAAAGAAAATGGATGTGAACAATATATTATTTTTGATCTTTTCCATCAATTCTGACTCCAGGGTTCGGAGTGAGGTGTGATGTATCACAGAGGGAGGGGGTCGGACCCGTGGACGTCGGTCGAACCTTCGACCAATCAGGAATCAAGATAGCCTTCTATCAGGTTTGGGGAGGATTTTCGAAAGCCATACCGTTATTCTATAATATAACGGTAAATTAAGACGACAAAATCAGATCACAACAGGTCAAAACAACAGTGGAGATCATACTGAGAGAGTAAAATGAGACAGAAGCCCAAAAAAGAAACCGAATAGTGAGAAACAACTGCGCAAAACAGATGAGGCAGGATATGAAATGGAGATGTAAACTTAAAGGCACATTCCAACCTCGGAATCGTTTCTCTCTTTTTCTGCCTATATTGAAAACGGCCCCACGCTGATTCCAATAATGTCTCTAAAATCGTACACGACCCTCTAGGAACGAAGTTATGGCCCCTCAAAAATTGAGCTACGGAAGCATGGTGGACGAGTTGTCCGTGGCTTGTAACTTCAGTCATTTGCAACCAATGCATGCGAGCCGACCTGGATAAAGAGAGAGGCTGAGAATGAAGGGAAGAACAGGGATACTGATCCGAATTCATCGCTCATCACGCCAGTATTGAGCTCGAAAGATCGTAAAAGGGGCGTGCCAAAGTGGCTTCCGGATGTAAGCGCCCCAGGGTGGCTTCCTCCTATATCTCGCTCACTCGGAGGAATCAAGAGCTCGCACTTGGCAGGTGTTATATGGGGTGGGTCTACTCCACGATTATATGGAAATCTCAGAATTCATCCCTGAGCTTGAACTGTGCCTTGAAGGCAGGAACTCACAAGAAGAGGTGACAATGCACTGGTGGAGAGAGCATGCAATACAATACACGACAGTAACATGGCCATCGTTATTGACTCTCAGATGAAGGTCAGGTAAAGCGTGCCCCTCCTGGATATGTCAGCAGCAGTGGTGTGTTTGAGTATTAGCTGTCATCGAGGTAATTGCACGTGGGGATATCCTGTCAGCGAAATAACACAGAAGATACATTTTTAGGCGATTTAGGATTCACAGGCTCGATCCCGCCAAAGGTCAAAAATTTCGCAATTCTGAGAAACGATGGATATTTGACTGTTTGAGAAGAGTATTGTTCACTGTTATATCTCTTGCAATTTACTCCACGAAATTGACTCGTTGGGCAATTTCCAAGATGCGATAACTGCCTGAAACAGCACCTATACGACCGGAGGGCATATAGGTGCTGTTTCAGGCACGGAAACTACAGTTAGAATATGACTGTCCGCACATGAAAACGTACCCAAAATTTCATGGAAGTACCTTCAAGCCTAAGAGCGCTACATATGGTGGGCGGAGCTTGTTTTTATGCCCTGAGGGCACATAGGTTCGGTTTGAGACATGAAAACCACATTTAGTAAGTGGCTATACGGACTCTGGCATTCGCTCGCGTGTAGCCCTACACAAACTCACTTGTTGCCCAGTGACACCTGGGCAACAAGTCATTTTTCTGGGGCGCGACATGGAAAGTGTGGGGCGATTGTGAGCATTTGTGCCCACAAAACCACTTGTACCCCCACTAAATCACTAGTCGCCCCGCGAAATCACTTGTTGCCCCGAAAGAGCAACTGCTGACCCTAAAATCACTTGTTGCCCCGCAAAATCACTTGTTGCCCCGCAGGTTCACTTGTTGCCCGTAAAACCACTTGTTGCCCCCCCCCAAAACCAATTGTTGCTCAGAATCATCATTTGATCGTTCGGACCCCACTGCGTTGTTTATTCACGGATTCCGTCTACCCTCTAGACACCTTGTACTTCTCAAACCCTTCTTCTTCTTCTTCTTCTTCTTCTTTCCCCTCTTCCCCCTCTTCCTCCTCTTCCCCCTCTTCCTCCTCTTCCTCCTCTTCCTCCTCTTCCTCCTCTTCTTCCTCTTCTTCTTCTTCTTCTTCTTCTTCTTCTTCTTCTTCTTCTTCTTCTTCTTTCTTCTTCTTTCTTCTTCTTCTTCTTCTTCTTCTTTCTTCTTCTTCTTTCTTCTTCTTCTTCTTCTTCTTCTCGCGATGAAAAGCGTTATCTACAAAACTATAGAAATCAACCTAGATTGAAAACAGCTGAAAAGCTATGAAGGTAGCGCGGTGAAAAACGGGCTAGAATCAGAGTTTCTAGGGCCCAAAGATGGTGCGTAGTATTTCACTGGGAGTGTGCGGGGTGTCATGTGCATGTGTGCAGTACATTCAGTAGAGGTGCAGGACCCAGTAGGGTCCTGCACATCCTGCGCACTCCCAATGGGATCCTGCACACTCTCAGTGAAGTCCTGCACACCCCCAGTGAGGTCCTGCACACATCCTGCACACTCACACTGTGGTACTGCACCAAATCACAAACGTCCTGCACCCCATTCACGACGACTTGCATACTCTTCAGCAAGCGTAAGCGTAAGGAAAATGCGTTATCGTATATGATCTCGTGTTAAGTCCGCGCAAAACTGCAACCAAACGGGAGCTGACAGAGAAAATGGAAATAGTGTGTGAATGAAGAAAAAGATGGATAGCTTCCGAAAAAGTCCTCCGGAGACTCTTTCGAATATTCGAATAAACGAATTATTCGGATAATTGACTTCGAATACTCGAATTATTCGAATATTCGATTATTCGTTTATTCGACCGAATATTCGTTTCCCAAATATTCGTTGACATACTCTAGAAGAAATCGGGAATCGCGTTTTTCTTTAAATGTTCGGTGTTGCGAATAATTCGGAAACGTTCACTTTTCGAATATTCGATTTTCCAAATAATTCGGCAATGGCCTTTTTAATTTTCGACTTTTCGAATGATTCGAAGTCGCCTTCTTTAATCGAATATTTAATTTACGAATCATTCGATTTGGTCGAAGTATAGTTCCCACCCCCATGAAATTTTAGGGTGTTTTTGAGAAAAAAAATCGGATTCTGCTCAAAAGTGGCAATCGGGGGCAATATCAATATGTCACGGTATCAGGCAGTAAACATGGAGAACTCTTGAAAGAAAAACCATTACACTCCAATGAGAATTTTGTGCCGGTGGCAAATTCTAAACTTGTATCTAGCGTACCACTTCGAAAATCGTCAAAAGTCGCGATTTGCCATCAAATTTTCCCTAAAAAAAGCTTAGAAAGAATCAAGTCGAAAATTTCAGAAAATTGACACATAAACCCCCAAATTCGTGATCAGCGCCCCAAATAACACAACTGGGAGGGTATTAAATTAAATCTGGAACATTTTTAAGAACGCTTTCGGGGACCACTAATTGATATGAATAAACCCCAACCGAAAATCCGTACAAATCCATAACGCTATCAGTCTGTACAAAGTTCGGGTAATGTGCCTTCACCCAAACTTGGGCCAGAGGGGTTGTTTTGGGCGCTGAACACAATTATGAGGTCAGTTTCCAAATTCTCTAAAGACTACTGCACGTTTTGGAAGGTACAACAGGTACAGAAATCTGACGAGAAACGTCTATAACTCCTTTCGGTGTGGTTTTAGGCAGATGCGAAGACCATAATCGGTTTTACACCAAAAACGGTTCTAGAGAGTTACATTTCTTCCAGAATAGTGAGGCTAACTAAAAGTAGCTCCCTTAAGAGCCTCACTAGACATGAGCTTATAGAAGAAAGTGGAAAATGGAGGAAGATTGAGGTGATGATCAGGAGAGAAAGAAAACACGCGGGCGCACGCGACGCGACCGCACACGCCACCACCCAGGCCTCCTCCGTGCCGGCGCTAGCTGGGGCGAGACAATCCACACAATGCTCACAAAGATTTTGTGGGCATTGCCCACAATCTTTTTTGTGGGCACTCGACTCTCGCCGGCGCGATTATGTGGAACGTCTAGCGCCGACGAAAAAACACGCTAAATTGGCCACGCCCTCCGGGGCAACACGCGAGCGAATGCCAGAGGATGTGAAAACGCGCCCGAAATTTCATGGCCACAGCTTTAAGCCGAACAGCGCTACATAGGGAGGGGTCCATGAAAAAATCGATAGCTGTGAAATATTTACAAGTATTTAACGAAATTTGAATTAGGGAGTTTCGCGTTGCTACAACGTGCGGAAAACCTAGTCACGGACCCAAGTAATCAATTTCATTCTTTTAACCGGTTAAAAACGGTCTTTGAAAACCCATTTTTAGGTGTGATACAATCGATTGTATCACACCTAAGAATGGGTCTTCAGAGACCGTTTTGAACCGGCTAAAAGAACTAAATCGATTACTTGGGTCCATGACTAGGTTTTCCGCACGCTGTAGCAACGCTAAACTCCCTAATTTAAATTCTGAAAAATACTTGTAAATATTTCACAGCAATCGATTTTTTCATGGACCCCGCCCTACGTAGCGCTGTTCGGCTTAAAGCTGCGTTCATGAAGTTTTGGGTACGTTTTCACATGTGGACAGCCATACTTGAGAAAAGACAGGCGGTTTTCTCGCAAGGGGGGGGGTGAGCAAATTGCCCGATTTAGGAGGGGGTTCGGACTAAAGTTGGGTTATATCACAGCTCGCGCCATAGCCTGTCTGACTCATAGACGAGAACTTCAAACGAAGAATAATCAGAATCTGTGTTTCATAGACAACTATGTAAAACACATAATTCCAGTGCATAGTGGAATTTCCATCTCCGCTCTTTAATTTCCATTGTTGACCTCCTCCGCGTTTAATTACAAAATTTGTCCTCGTATTCCACTCTGATTTCTAATGGATTTGGGAGAAAAACAACGCGAGTGCATCTCATATCTGCCTGTTTGAGAATGAAAAGATGTCTCCGCTTATTTCAATACGTGACTATCCAATTTGCGTGAGCAGAAGCGGGTAACCTGATACATGTGCAGCGCCACGTGATGGCATCGGCATTCAGGGGTGTACATTTACCGATTTGCCGGACTTTTCCTGCAAATTTTGATTTAATGGTTTACCGACTGAATCGTTGAAGTTATCAAAGTTTTTGAAATTTACCCAATTTTTCTCGCTATTCGACATCTTTGTCAGCATTCCAAATGCTGATTTTTACAATGATATGTCGTAAACGCTGTTGTGTGCATTCCGCGTTGCACTCACTTTTGAAAGCAAATCGATTCAGAACGTTAGGCCGCGGAACTCTTCGAAACTGGATGAAGAACGGTCTTTTCACCTCTACTGTACATGGATGGTGTGAGGATTCTCATTAGTGAGATTACTAAATAGGATTCCATTTATATTTCTGATCCTCTACGATGAGCGACCCCGCATTGGTATGGATGTCACTCAGACAGTAGCACCGGCTGAGTGGGCAGGCTTATTTTGGGGTCGGAGCGTCTTACCGGGTGAGCAGGCGGGCATGCATTTTACCTGCTGAGGGGCATGTGTTTACTGTACTTGTTCCAAATGAAATTCATTTCGAATATCTGACTTTGCGACTGTGGTCGGATATAACACTTTCGATTATTCGACTTTTCGACTTTAGTCGGATATCGCACTTTTTCGAATATTCGACTTTTCCACTGCGGATATCGCCCTTTTTCGAATATTCGACTGTATTCGGATATCGCACTTTTCCGAATATTCGACTTAAAAAGTCGACTTTTTTATCAGACTATGAAAAACATTGAGGTGCAAGTAACTGTTTTTTTTGCATGAAAACGCATGGTTTTCTCACTCATCCAATCGCGGGCATTCTGACAGCTCGAAACATCACTTTTCAAACCAAAATCAGACCGATATGACTGGTTGGTGGATGTTTAGGCGTGGCTTATATGTGTTTGCCAGAGGTTTCGTAGTAAGAGCTTATATCTGGCGGAGTTTCCGTAGCACTATGCTGCTAGCGCCACGCAGGGTTGAGCAGGCCGTTGTGGCGATTTTTGTCGCGTCTACGACCCCATATTTTCCTTTTTTTTTCAAAAAAAAAAATCCTATAATTTTACGACCCCTTGGGACCAAATTTTTTAAAGTTTTATTTAGTGTCTAATTGTCAGTTTTGTCAAAAAAGTGTCAATTTTCTAAACAGATTCTCTGTATATAATTTTCTTTTATATTGTTAAAAATGCATACACCTCGCACGTGACTGACTATTCCTACCTCCTTTTACCCTACCATATGTTTGAAATTTTTCTATTTTTTTTCCAAAATATTTGTGACCCCCCCACGAATTTCCTTTTTTTTTTCGAAATTTCCAAAAATTTTACGGCCCCCCGTTGTGACCAGTCACAACGCTGCTCAACCCTGCTAGCGTGATATATTCTCCAATTTAGATGGTAAAAAGGCAGTCCGCAATGAATACGTTCGCCGATCAGTCAGAGCGGTCCGATTTGCTTGGGAAGGAAATTAAACTTATTATATTATGTTTTTATTACTATATTTATGCTTGTTTTAAAAGTTGATTATTACGGTAGAGAGTCTACTAAATTTTGATTTGCTATGAAATATCACATATTCCGAGTTCTACTACCGAATAGAAAAGTGCCTCTACAGTTCGGGAACAGTGTAAAGACATACTGTGCTTCTCTGGGCCAAAGTCCGGTCCGCAATTGCGTCTCGACACGCTTTGCGGCGCACGCTCCTGAGTCAGAAGAGCTTTCAGCGCCGCAGATCTGTTGACTCTCGGTGGGTTTTGGAAACTGGAAACCAAAACAAATAGGAGAAAATTGTACAAAAAAAAGCCAATAGAATCGGCTTTGGCGCTGGAAACTCGACCGACCCAAGCGCGTGCGACCGCAAAGCGTGTCGAGACGCAATCGCGGACCGGAATTTGGGCCAAAGAAGCACAGCAGAAGTTTCAAAAAAGTTGCTAGAAGTAATTCTTGCTGGGAGAACCTGCTCTCTTTCGACGGGTCGCGAGATGCATCACGCAAGAACAGGAGATTCCCAGAGTTTTGGAGCCATCTGGTCTAATTTTATCGCGAGAATTTATCCTCTCGTTCCGAGCCAGATTTACTCATTCGCGCCCTTGTGCGGAGCAAGGCTAGAGACAACGAGAAATCGAGGGGAGAAGGAGACGCAACGTACGCACGCAGACGCACGCGATGCACGGAAATATATCACACCCGGAAACAGAGGATAGGTAAACTACGGACATACTAGCCCCAGCTGATGGAATTTTAGCTACGTCACCTTCCCGAACTACGGAAATTCTTTCCGAGAACGCTGAAAAAAAGGTGGAAGGTTCTCGCCTTGATCGATCCAACCTGTCCTGATGAGAACTATGTATAGGGCAATCTCTGCTGCGACCGACCGCACTGCCGTTTCTTCCCACTGCCTGCAGCATCCACGCGGTCAAAAATATCATTGGCACGGTCTTTCAAAGAGTGGTTCGGGCTCACCCTCCAGGATCAGCCACGGAGTATCGAGCAATTGATTCGTGAGATGACTGGATCAGCACGACGGACGGCATCCCTGCGTTCAGCGTAGCCAGCGCGGGATGAGATCGCTGTTCGACACAAGCTGTCGCTAAACCCGTAAATTCTCGCAACAATTAAACGCAGTGTTCACGATAATCTTCGATTTTGAGATTAATCGCTAAATCGATTGTTTGCCGTCCCGGGTAGAACTGAAATGACGATCAAATCGAGAAGAACGCGTCAGAAGTGCACGAAATCCTTTACTCTCACCCCGACTCTCTACTCTCACTGGAACTGTTCGTTGTGACAAAGAAATCATTTGTGAACCCGCCCTTTGCAATCATATATAATTTTGAACTCGCCCTTTGCAAATGCAATCATTTATTTTCAAATTATTGTTGTCGTTGTTGATTTTAACAATTCCATTCTGTTTAACACTTTAATTGTCGTTTTTTTAAATTTTGCTATGACCCGGTTGTACTGTTTCTATTTCAAGATGCTTAATTATGCGCACCTCTGCTTGCATAAATAAATAAATATGTAAATAAATATGTAAATAAATAAATAAATAAATAAATAAATAAATAAATAAATAAATAAATAAATAAATAAATAAATAAATAAATAAATAAATAAATAAATATGCTTTCCTTTGCTCCGTTCTTTGCTTCGGACTCTAACTAGTACTGTTTTGCCAAAAATATTCTCCTATTTTCAATTAGCCCCATTTTTCCCGGTGACAACCACCGTGAACGTGTTCATCCAATCGGACAACTAGTCCAGGCCTGAGAATAATGTCACTGAAATACGACGTTTCAGTGCGTTTCTCGCCATTTCTTCGTAATTTTGGTAACACTTGGTTGCCAACTCATAGTTTTGAGTGGAAAACTTCGGAGCGAAAATCATCTTGAACACTGCCTTTAAGGCGAGAATTTACGGGCTCAAAGACATCGAAATGGAGAATTTCGCCTTAGTTTTTGCGTCGAATATGCTTAGAGCTTGCACCCTTGCACCTTTCTCTGTTGATAGCACCGGCTGAGCTGGCGGAGAAGTAGGGTCGCCGGTTGAGCGGGCAGGCTTATTTTGGGGGCGTCTTACCGGCTGAGCGGGCGGGCGTGCGTTTTACCGGCTGAGGGGCATGGCTTTACGGGGTGAGCGAGCAGACATTAATCAATGGCGGAGCATATCACCGGCTGATCGGGCAGACACTAAAGCGAACCAGGCTCATGTACGGCGCGGGAAAAACGGGCTTCGAGCTGATTCGGGTGTTGGGATTGGAACGGGTGGTCATTCACACGATTTGGATCATTGCCCCTTACCCTTTACGGTTCGTTGTGACCGTGGGGACGTGACAGCGGGGAGTTCATGATTTTTGAAGCAAGGTAAGGCTTGCCGCTTCAGAAATGAAACGGAAGTCTCGAACTTGCTGGGGAATAGGGAGAGCCTACCAGGGTCTTTATCTACTCTTGCAGATCAATATCATTCACGTGGTAAGCAACTGATACCGTCAGAGCGAACCTTCATTTATCGGCTGAGGGGGCAGTGAACGCAGTGTGAGGGGGCCACCACTTGCCGGCTGAGCGCTCCACCATTTACCGGCTGAAGGGGCAGTGAATACTGGGGCTCGCCCGGGTACAATGTTTAGTCAGCCGGTATTGCCTGCCCCCTCAGCCGGCGTTACTGCCTGAGTTTGATGCAGGACGAAGCGGGTTTTAGCGAGCGTCGCCAGAACCCGAAAAATCCTGCACTAAGGAATGAAAGGGCGTAACAGGCCGCCCCCTTGGAAGCCTCTTGCTACCCATGGGCAGAGTTGTGAGCTGTTGGATACGAAAGGGAAAATTTGACAGACACACAAAAGGGTGCCCACAACGACCCAGCGGTTCAATTATCCCACGAAAATATGGTGCCTCTATACTTTGGACACGCACCGTAGTCGTCCAACAAATAGCAGACGTCAGTCTGCAACATCGATAAGGTTCCTTTAAAAAATCGCTCCCATCTGATTTACACCCACAACGTTTTTTCCAAAAGCAAATAAAATCAAATAATATGTTCAAATGAATAACTAAAATTAAATACAGAATCCCGGACAACCGTAATTATTTTCGAGGAGAGTGTGAATGACGAGCAGTTTTTCTGCTCCCAGGTTGTAATAACCGACTTTACGACTATAGTCGGATTTTGAACTATTCGAATATCCGACTTTTCGACTGTAGTCGGATTTAACGCTTTCGAATATTCGACTTTTCGGCTATAGTCAGATATCGCACTTTTTCTATTCTTCGTCTTTTCGACTGTAGTCGGATTTAACGCTTTCGAATATTCGACTTTTCGACTATAGTCGGATATCGCACTTTTTCGAATATCCGACTCTTCGAATAGAAGGTCGACTTTTTCATCCGACTGAAACAGTCGGATACTAATCCGATTATTCGATTCGGAACAAGTATAGTGTTTACGCGGTGAGCGAGCAGGCATATGCATATCATTGTCCCAATACTGAAGAGCTGAAGCAAAGCAATCTCATGTACGGCGCGGGCAAAATGGACTTCGAGCTGATTCAGGTGACGGCATTCGAAGGGTGGTCATCCACACGATTTGAATCATTGGCCCCTCAACCCTTACGGTTCGTTGTGACCGTGGGGATGTGATAGCGGGCCAGTTCTTGAATTTTGAAGCAAGGTAAGGCTTGCCGCTACATGGATGGAGCGCAAGCATCGAACTGGCTGGGGAGTAAGGAGGGCCTACCGGGGGCTTTATCTGCTCCTCCAGACACAGGGTAAGCAAGTAATACCGGGGGCCGAATTTATCAACGCTTGGGTTTGGGTAGCGGTAAAGGCGTCGGCACTTTTGATTATTACCCTGTGCAAGCGGGAGATCGCTAACCAGTCGTGCCCACTTCTAACCCAGCTAAGAGGCAGGGGCAAGAGGGACACTGCTTGGCTACGAGACGGTCTGACCCAGAGGGTAACCATCAAAAGTACCTACGTCTTTACCGCTACTCTAACCCACGCGTTGATGAATTTGGCCCCGGGTGAGTGGACCATTTACCGGCTGAGGGGGCAGTGAATACCGGAGCTCTGCCGGGTACAATGTTTAGTCAGCCGGTATTGCTCGCCTCCTCAGGCGGTGTTACTGTCCGAGCAGTTTAAATGATTTCTTTGCTCCGCTAGAGGGGCTGCAGCGTTCTTTTCTGCTATCCCATGCCACAGACTCGGGTTTTCTCAAGTTTTTTTCAGAAAAAAAAGATTTCTCCCAATTATAGCTGAATGTCTTGAATTTAACAGAACTTTTAATACTGGTGGGCAGACATCAAGCACCTCGGAATTCTTTCGTACCGGTTCATTCACAAAGAAAACCCCGGTTTCAAGATCCACGAAACTGATTGGCTGTGGAGCTCGCGGTCTCCTAAAGACAGCGTCCGCTCGAAAATCAATAGTTTTTTTCTTCTCAATCCAATGTTTGAGCCAAGCGAAGCTAGAGACTAACAGCCCAGGCGAAAATAGAGACCTCAACGTCACGTATTCATAGTACAATAGCTCCTTGAAAACTGCTTTATGGTCTGACAAGGCGTTTTTCAGGTCGATCATCTAGCATCAGGAGCAGGAGCGCTCCAACGATTTTGGGCGATCCAAATATGATGATTTTCTATTTTAGACAGACGTGAAAAAAAAACAACTTGAATGTACCGGGAATCTTGAACGAGTTTGTCTACAAAATTTGAGTGTTTTGTGCGGCCTACTCCCTATGTATCACAATCTCATGGACCTACCTTCGTAAAACACCGAGAGACTCAGATATGGTTTTTTTTGCGCGCGCTGGCTTCAAGTGTTAACGTACTACGCCACGATCTTCCTGTGAGAGACCCTTTAAGACCCTTCTATTGGGTAAAAGACTTGCAGACCGCTGGCAAATGTTTGCCCGGAAGCAGTAGTGCCAAGTAGAGTCAAGAAACTCCCAAAAACAGGTCTACCAGTGTTTTGGGGGGACTGGTATCTGAAAGCTGCCTTACAGCGGGAATGGTTTCAGCCCGCAAGCTAAGCGCCAGCGGTCCGCTAAACCTAAAATCTATTCAGGCAGACGAAGGGGTCGGTGACCAGTTGAGAGAAGTCGAACAGGTAGCGTGCTTCCGCTCGAAACGAAAAAAAGGGCGGGCAAGGCCCGAAATCTCTCTCACTCATGCCGAAAATTCCGCATTTCGACCTCTCACCGACCCTACATTGCCACGTCACAGTTGACCCGTTTACACCGAGAGCTCTGCCTAATCACCTCCCGCCGACCGCTACCTACTAGAGTGAGGACTTTTTAAAAAGAGACCGAACGAACGAATTTCGAATAAATACGTTCATTTTTTATTTCGAACGAACGAATTTCGAATAAATTCGTTCATTTTTTATTTCGAACGAACCAATTCCGAATAAATTCGTTCATTTTTTATTTCGAACGAACGAATTTCGAATAAATTCTTTCATTTTTTATTTCGAACGAACGAATTTCGAATAAATTCGTTCATTTTTTATTTCGAACGAACGAATTTCGAATGAATTCGTTCATTTTTTATTTCGAACGAACGAATTTCGAATAAATTCGTTCATTTTTTATTTCGAACGAACCAATTCCGAATAAATTCGTTCATTTTTTATTTCGAACGAACGAATTTCGAATAAATTCGTTTATTTTTTATTTCGAACGAACGAATTTCGAATAAATTCGTTCATTTTTTATTTCGAACGAACGAATTTCGAATAAATTCGTTCATTTTTTATTTCGAACGAACGAATTTCGAATAAATTCGTTCATTTTTTATTTCGAACGAACGAATTTCGAATAAATTCGTTCATTTTTTATTTCGAACGAACTAATTTCGAATAAATTCGTTCATTTTTTATTTCGAACGAACGAATTCCGAATAAATTCGTTCATTTTTTATTTCGAACGAACCAATTCCGAATAAATTCGTTCATTTTTTATTTCGAACGAACGAATTCCGAATAAATTCGTTCATTTTTTATTTCGAACGAACGAATTTCGAATAAATTCGTTCATTTTTTATTTCGAACGAACGAATTTCGAATAAATTCGTTCATTTTTTATTTCGAACGAACCAATTCCGAATAAATTCGTTCATTTTTTATTTCGAACGAACGAATTTCGAATAAATTCGTTCATTTTTTATTTCAAACGAACGAATTTCGAATAAATTCGTTCATTTTTTATTTCGAACGAACGAATTTCGAATAAATTCGTTCATTTTTTATTTCGAACGAACGAATTTCGAATAAATTCGTTCATTTTTTATTTCGAACGAACGAATTTCGAATAAATTCGTTCATTTTTTATTTCGAACGAACCAATTCTGAATAAATTCGTTCATTTTTTATTTCGAACGAACGAATTTTGAATAAATTCGTTCATTTTTTATTTCGAACGAACGAATTTCGAATAAATTCGTTCATTTTTTATTTCGAACGAACGAATTTCGAATAAATTCGTTCATTTTTTATTTCGAACGAACCAATTCCGAATAAATTCGTTCATTTTTTATTTCGAACGAACGAATTCCGAATAAATTCGTTCATTTTTTATTTCGAACGAACGAATTTCGAATAAATTCGTTCATTTTTTATTTCAAACGAACGAATTTCGAATAAATTCGTTCATTTTTTATTTCGAACGAACGAATTTCGAATAAATTCGTTCATTTTTTATTTCGAACGAACGAATTTCGAATAAATTCGTTCATTTTTTATTTCGAACGAACGAATTTCGAATAAATTCGTTCATTTTTTATTTCGAACGAACGAATTTCGAATAAATTCGTTCATTTTTATTTCGAACGAACGAATTTCGAATAAATTCGTTCATTTTTCATTTCGAACGAACGAATTTCAGAATAAATTCGTTCATTTTTTATTTCGAACGAACCAATTCCGAATAAATTCGTTCATTTTTTATTTCGAACGAACGAATTTCCGAATAAATTCGTTCATTTTTTATTTCGAACGAACGAATTTCAGAATAAATTCGTTCATTTTTATTTCGAACGAACGAATTTCGAATAAATTCGTTCATTTTTATTTCGAACGAACGAATTTCGAATAAATTCGTTCATTTTATTTCGAACGAACGAATTTCGAATAAATTCGTTCATTTTTTATTTCGAACGAACGAATTTCGAATAAATTCGTTCATTTTTATTTCGAACGAACGAATTTCGAATAAATTCGTTCATTTTTTATTTCGAACGAACGAATTTCGAATAAATTCGTTCATTTTTTATTTCGAACGAACGAATTTCGAATAAATTCGTTCATTTTTTATTTCGAACGAACGAATTTCGAATAAATTCGTTCATTTTTTATTTCGAACGAACGAATTTCGAATAAATTCGTTCATTTTTTATTTCGAACGAACGAATTTCGAATAAATTCGTTCATTTTTTTATTTCGAACGAACGAATTTCGAATAAATTCGTTCATTTTTTATTTCGAACGAAC
The DNA here is from genome assembly GCA_029168955.1 of Aplectana chamaeleonis. Taxonomy (NCBI): domain Eukaryota; kingdom Metazoa; phylum Nematoda; class Chromadorea; order Rhabditida; family Cosmocercidae; genus Aplectana; species Aplectana chamaeleonis. The sequence continues at coordinate 181,407 of JAPDOI010000320.1, forward strand.
GAATTTCGAATAAATTCGTTCATTTTTATTTCGAACGAACGAATTTCGAATAAATTCGTTCATTTTTATTGCGAACGAACGAATTTCGAATAAATTCGTTCATTTTTTATTTCGAACGAACGAATTTCGAATAAATTCGTTCATTTTTATTTCGAACGAACGAATTTCGAATAAATTCGTTCATTTTTATTTCGAACGAACGAATTTCGAATAAATTCGTTCATTTTTATTTCGAACGAACGAATTTCCGAATAAATTCGTTCATTTTTTATTTCTGAACGAACGAATTTCGAATAAATTCGTTCATTTTTTATTTCGAACGAACGAATTTCGAATAAATTCGTTCATTTTTTATTTCGAACGAACGAATTTCGAATATTTTCGTTCATTCTTCATTCTGAACGAACGAATTTCGAATAAATTCGTTCATTTTTTATTTCCAACGAACTGATTTCGAATAAATTTGTTCATTTTTTATTTCGAACGAACGAATTTCGAATAAATTCGTTCATTTTTATTTCGAACGAACGAATTTCGAATAAATTCGTTCATTTTTTATTTCGAACGAACGAATTTCGAATAAATTCGTTCATTTTTTATTTCGAACGAACGAATTTCGAATAAATTCGTTCATTTTTTATTTCGAACGAACGAATTTCGAATAAATTCGTTCATTTTTTTATTTCGAACGAACGAATTTCGAATAAATTCGTTCATTTTTTATTTCGAACGAACCAATTCTGAATAAATTCGTTCATTTATATTTCGAACGAACGAATTTCGAATAAATTCGTTCATTTTTTATTTCGAACGAACGAATTTCGAATAAATTCGTTCATTTTTTATTTCGAACGAACGAATTTCGAATAAATTCGTTCATTTTTTATTTCGAACGAACCAATTTCGAATAAATTCGTTCATTTTTTATTTCGAACGAACGAATTTCGAATAAATTCGTTCATTTTTTATTTCGAACGAACGAATTTCGAATAAATTCGTTCATTTTTTATTTCGAACGAACGAATTTCGAATAAATTCGTTCATTTTTTATTTCGAACGAACGAATTTCGAATAAATTCGTTCATTTTTTATTTCGAACGAACGAATTTCGAATAAATTCGTTCATTTTTTATTTCGAACGAACGAATTTCGAATAAATTCGTTCATTTTTATTGCGAACGAACGAATTTCGAATAAATTCGTTCATTTTTTATTTCGAACGAACGAATTTCGAATAAATTCGTTCATTTTTTATTTCGAACGAACGAATTTCGAATAAATTCGTTCATTTTTATTTCGAACGAACGAATTTCGAATAAATTCGTTCATTTTTATTTCGAACGAACGAAGTTCGAATAAATTCGTTTATTTTATGTTTCGCACGAACAAATTGCGGAAAAACTCCGTTCATTTTTCAATCCGAAGGAACGAATTTCGAATAAAGTCGTTTATTTTTTATTTCGAACGAACGAATTTCGAATAAATTCGTTCATTTTTTATTTCGAACGAACGAATTTCGAATAAATTCGTTCATTTTCTATTTCGAACGAACGAATTTCGAATAAATTCGTTCATTTTTTATTTCGAACGAACGAATTTCGAATAAATTCGTTCATTTTTTATTTCGAACGAACGAATTTCGAATAAATTCGTTCATTTTTTATTTCGAACGAACGAATTTCGAATAAATTCGTTCTTTTTATTTCGAACGAACGAATTTCGAATAAATTCGTTCCTTTTTTATTTCGAACGAACGAATTTCGAATAAATTCGTTCATTTTTTATTTCGAACGAACGAATTCCGAATAAATTCGTTCATTTTTTATTTCGAACGAACGAATTTCGAATAAATTCGTTCTTTTTTATTTCGAACGAACGAATTTCGAATAAATTCGTTCATTTTTTATTTCGAACGAACGAATTTCGAATAAATTCGTTCATTTTTATTGCGAACGAACGAATTTCGAATAAATTCGTTCATTTTTTATTTCGAACGAACGAATTTCGAATAAATTCGTTCATTTTTTTTGTTTCGAACGAACGAATTTCGAATAAATTCGTTAATTTTTATTTCGAACGAACGAATTTCGAATAAATTCGTTCATTTTTTATTTCGAACGAACGAATTTCGAATAAAATCGTTCATTTTTTATTTCGAACGAACGAATTTCGAATAATCGTTCATTTTTTATTTCGAACGAACGAATTTCGAATAAATTCGTTCATTTTATTTCGAACGAACGAATTTCGAATAAATTCGTTCATTTTTTATTTCGAACGAACGAATTTCGAATAAATTCGTTCATTTTTATTTCGAACGAACGAATTTCGAATAAATTCGTTCATTTTTATTTCGAACGAACGAATTTCGAATAAATTCGTTCATTTTTATTTCGAACGAACGAATTTCGAATAAATTCGTTCATTTTTTATTTCGAACGAACGAATTTCCAATAAATTCGTTCATTTTTATTTCGAACGAACGAATTTCGAATAAATTCGTTCATTTTTTATTTCGAACGAACGAATTTCGAATAAATTCGTTCATTTTTTATTTCGAACGAACGAATTTCGAATAAATTCGTTCATTTTTATTTCGAACGAACGAATTTCGAATAAATTCGTTCATTTTTTATTTCGAACGAACGAATTTCGAATAAATTCGTTCATTTTTTATTTCGAACGAACGAATTTCGAATAAATTCGTTCATTTTTTATTTCGAACGAACGAATTTCGAATAAATTCGTTCATTTTTATTTCGAACGAACGAATTTCGAATAAATTCGTTCATTTTTTATTTATTTCGAACGAACGAATTCCGAATAAATTCGTTCATTTTTTATTTCGAACGAACGAATTTCGACTAAATTCGTTCATTTTTTATTTCGAACGAACGAATTTCGAATAAATTCGTTCATTTTTATTTCGAACGAACGAATTTCGAATAAATTCGTTCATTTTTTATTTCGAACGAACGAATTTCGAATAAATTCGTTCATTTTTATTTCGAACGAACGAATTTCGAATAAATTCGTTCATTTTTCATTTCGAACGAACGAATTTCCGAATAAATTCGTTCATTTTTTATTTCGAACGAACGAATTCCGAATAAATTCGTTCATTTTTTATTTCGAACGAACGAATTTCGGAATAAATTCGTTCATTTTTTATTTCGAACGAACGAATTTCGAATAAATTCGTTCATTTTATTTCGAACGAACGAATTTCGAATAAATTCGTTCATTTTTATTTCAAACGAACGAATTTCGAATAAATTCGTTCATTTTTTATTTCGAACGAACGAATTTCGAATAAATTCGTTCATTTTATTTCGAACGAACGAATTTCGAATAAATTCGTTCATTTTTATTTCGAACGAACGAATTTCGAATAAATTCGTTCATTTTTTATTTCGAACGAACGAATTTCGAATAAATTCGTTCATTTTTATTTCGAACGAACGAATTTCGAATAAATTCGTTCATTTTATTTCGAACGAACCAATTTCGAATAAATTCGTTCATTTTTTATTTCGAACGAACGAATTTCGAATAAATTCGTTCATTTTATTTCGAACGAACGAATTTCGAATAAATTCGTTCATTTTTTATTTCGAACGAACGAATTTAGAATAATTTCGTTCATTTTTTCAATTCGAACGAACGAATTTCGAATAAATTCGTTCATTTTTTATTTCGAACGAACGAATTTCGAATAAATTCGTTAATTTTCTATTTCGAACGAACGAATTTCGAATAAATTCGTTCATTTTTTATTTCGAACGAACGAATTTCGAATAAATTCGTTAATTTTCTATTTCGAACGAACGAATTTCGAATAAATTCGTTCATTTTTTTAATTCGAACGAACGAATTTCGAATAAATTCGTTCATTTTTATTCCAAACGAACGAATTTCGAATAAATTCGTTCATTTTTTATTTCGAACGCACGAACTCACAATAAATTCGTTCATTTTTTATTTCGAACGAACGAATTCCGAATAAAGTCGTTCATTTTTTATTCCAAACAAACGAATTCCGAATAAATTCGTTCATTTTATTTCGAACGAACGAATTTCGAATAAATTCGTTCATTTTTATTTCGAACGAACGAATTTCGAATAAATTCGTTCATTTTTTATTATTTCGAACGAACGAATTTCGAATAAATTCGTTCATTTTTTTATTTCGAACGAACGAATTTCGAATAAATTCGTTCATTTTTATTTCGAACGAACGAATTTCGAATAATTTCGTTCATTTTTTATTTCGAACGAACGAATTCTGAATAAATTCGTTCATTTTTTATTTCGAACGAACGAATTGCGACTAAATTCGTTCATTTTTTATTTGGAACGAACGAATTTCGAATAAATTCGTTTCATTTTTATTTCGAACGAACGAATTCCGAATAAATTCGTTCATTTTTTATTTCGAACGAACGAATTTCGAATAAATTCGTTCATTTTTATTTCGAACGAACGAATTTCGAATAAATTCGTTCATTTTTATTTCGAACGAACGAATTTCGAATAAATTCGTTAATTTTCTATTCCGAACGAACGAATTTCGAATAAATTCATTCATTCCTTATTTCGAACGAACGAATTTCGAATAAATTCATTCATTTCTTATTTCGAACGAACGAATTTGGAATAAATTCGTTCATTTTTATTCCAAACGAACGAATTTGGAATAAATTCGTTCATTTTTATTCCAAACGAACGAATTTGGAATAAATTCGTTCATTTTTCATTTCGAACGAACGAATTCCGAATAAATTCGTTAATTTTCTATTTCGAACGAACGAATTCCGAATAAATTCGTTCATTTTTATTCCAAACGAACGAATTTGGAATAAATTCGTTCATTTTTATTCCAAACGAACGAATTTGGAATAAATTCGTTAATTTTCTATTTCGAACGAACGAATTTCGAATAAATTCGTTCATTTTTTTAATTCGAACGAACGAATTTCGAATAAATTCGTTCATTTCTTATTTCGAACGAACGAATTTCGAATACATTCGTTAATTTTCTATTTCGGACGAACGAATTTCGAATAAATTCATTCATTTTTTATTTCGAACGAACGAATTTTGAATAAATTCGTTCATTTTATTTCGAACGAACGAATTTCGAATAAATTCGTTCATTTTTTATTTCGAACAGACGAATTTCGAATAAATTCGTTCATTTTTTATTTCAAACGAACGAATTTCGGAATAAATTCGTTCATTTTTATTTCGAACGAACGAATTTCCGAATAAATTCGTTCATTTTTTATTTCGAACGAACGAATTTCGAATAAATTCGTTCATTTTTATTTCGAACGAACGAATTTCGAATAAATTCGTTCATTTTTTATTTCGAACGACGAATTTCCGGAATAAATTCGTTCATTTTTTATTTCGAACGAACGAATTTCGAATAAATTCGTTCATTTTTTATTTCGAACGAACGAATTTCGAATAAATTCGTTCATTTTTTATTTCGAACGAACGAATTTCGAATAAATTCGTTCATTTTTTATTTCGAACGAACGAATTTCGAATAAATTCGTTCATTTTTATTTCGAACGAACGAATTCCAGAATAAATTCGTTCATTTTATTTCGAACGAACGAATTTCGAATAAATTCGTTCATTTTTTATTTCGAACGAACGAATTTCAGAATAAATTCGTTCATTTTTTATTTCGAACGAACGAATTTCGAATAAATTCGTTCATTTTTATTTCGAACGAACGAATTTCGAATAAATTCGTTCATTTTTATTTCGAATGAACAAATTTCGGATAAATTCGTTCATTTTTTATTTCGAACGAACGAATTTCGAATAAATTCGTTCATTTTTATTTCGAACGAACGAATTTCCAATAAATTCGTTCATTTTTATTTCGAACGAACGAATTTCGAATAAATTCGTTCATTTTTTATTTCGAACGAACGAATTTCGAATAAATTCGTTCATTTTTTATTTCGAACGAACGAATTTCGAATAAATTCGTTCATTTTTTATTTCGAACGAACGAATTTCGAATAAATTCGTTCATTTTTTATTTCAAACGAACGAATTTCGAATAAATTCGTTCATTTTTTATTTCGAACGAACCAATTCCGAATAAATTCGTTCATTTTTTATTTCGAACGAACGAATTCCGAATAAATTCGTTCATTTTTTATTTCGAACGAACGAATTTCGAATAAATTCGTTCATTTTTATTTCGAACGAACGAATTTCGAATAAATTCGTTCATTTTTATTTCGAACGAACCAATTTCGAATAAATTCGTTCATTTTTATTTCGAACGAACGAATTTCGAATAAATTCGTTCATTTTTATTTCGAACGAACGAATTTCGAATAAATTCGTTCATTTTTTATTTCGAACGAACGAATTTCGAATAAATTCGTTCATTTTTATTTCGAACGAACGAATTTCGAATAAATTCGTTCATTTTTATTTCGAACGAACGAATTTCGAATAAATTCGTTCATTTTTTATTTCGAACGAACGAATTTCGAATAAATTCGTTCATTTTTATTTCGAACGAACGAATTTCGAATAAATTCGTTTCATTTTTTATTTCGAACGAACGAATTTCGAATAAATTCGTTCATTTCTTATTTCGAACGAACGAATTTCGGATATATTCGTTCATTTTTTATTTCGAACGAACGAATTTCAGATAAATTCGTTCATTTTTCATTTCGAACGAACGAATTTCGGATAAATTCTTTCATTTCTTATTTCGAACGAACGAATTTCGGATATATTCGTTCATTTTTTATTTCGAACGAACGAATTTCGAATAAATTCGTTCATTTTTCATTTCGAACGAACGAATTTCGAATAAATTCGTTCATTTTTATTTCGAACGAACGAATTTCGAATAAATTCGTTCATTTTTTATTTCGAACGAACGAATTTCGAATAAATTCGTTCATTTTTATTTCGAACGAACGAATTTCGAATAAATTCGTTCATTTTTATTTCGAACGAACGAATTTCGAATAAATTCGTTAATTTTCTATTCCGAACGAACGAATTCCGAATAAATTCGTTCATTTTTATTCCAAACGAACGAATTTGGAATAAATTCGTTCATTTTTCATTTCGAACGAACGAATTCCGAATAAATTCGTTCATTTTTTTAATTCGAACGAACGAATTTCGAATAAATTCGTTCATTTTTATTCCAAACGAACGAATTTGGAATAAATTCGTTCATTTTTCATTTCGAACGAACGAATTCCGAATAAATTCGTTCATTTTTTATTCCAAACGAACGAATTTCGAATAAATTCGTTCATTTTTTATTTCGAACGAACGAATTTCGAATAAATTCGTTCATTTTTATTTCGAACGAACGAATTTCGAATAAATTCGTTCATTTTATTTCGAACGAACGAATTTCGAATAAATTCGTTCATTTTTAGTTTCGAACGAACGAATTTCGAATAAATTCGTTCATTTTTTATTTCGAACGAACGAATTTCGAATAAATTCGTTCATTTTTTTATTTCGAACGAACGTATTTCGAATAAATTCGTTCATTTTATTTCGAACGAACGAATTTCGAATAAATTCGTTCATTTTTATTTCGAACGAACGAATTTCGAATAAATTCGTTCATTTTTATTTCGAACGAACGAATTTCGAATAAATTCGTTCATTTTTATTTCGAACGAACGAATTTCGAATAAATTCGTTTCATTTTTATTTCGAACGAACGAATTTCGAATAAATTCGTTCATTTTTTTTTTCGAACGAACGAATTTCGAATAAATTCGTCCATTTTTTTTCGAACGAACGAATTCCGAATAAATTCGTCCATTTTTTTTTTTGAAAGAATGAATTTCCAATAAATTCGTTCATTTTTTTTCGAACGAACGAATTTCGAATAAATTCGTTCATTTTTTATTTCGAACGAACGAATTTCGAATAAATTCGTTCATTTTTTATTTCGAACGAACGAATTTCGAATAAATTCGTTCATTTTTTATTTCGAACGAACGAATTTCGAATAAATTCGTTCATTTTTTATTTCGAACGAACGAATTTCGAAAAAATTCGTTCATTTTATTTCGAACGAACGAATTTCGAATAAATTCGTTCATTTTTATTTCGAACGAACGAATTTCGAATAAATTCGTTCATTTTTTATTTCGAACGAACGAATTTCGAATAAATTCGTTCATTTTTTATTTCGAACGAACGAATTTCGAATAAATTCGTTCATTTTTTATTTCGAACGAACGAATTTCGAATAAATTCGTTCATTTTTATTTCGAACGAACGAATTTCGAATAAATTCGTTCATTTTTTATTTCGAACGAACGAATTTCGAATAAATTCGTTCATTTTTTATTTCGAACGAACGAATTTCGAATAAATTCGTTCATTTTTTATTTCGAACGGACGAATTTCGAATAAATTCGTTCATTTTTTATTTCGAACGAGCGAATTTCGAATAAATTCGTTCTTTTTTATTTCGAACGAACGAAATTAGAATAAATTCGTTCATTTTTTATTTCGAACGAACGAATTTCGAATAAATTCGTTCATTTTTTTATTTCGAACGAACGAATTTCGAATAAATTCGTTCATTTTTTATTTCGAACGAACGAATTTCGAATAAATTCGTTCATTTTTTATTTCGAACGAACGAATTTCGAATAAATTCGTTCACTTTTATTTCGAACGAACGAATTTCGAATAAATTCGTTCATTTTTTTTTCGAACGAACGAATTTCGAATAAATTCGTTCATTTTATTTCAAACGAACGAATTTCGAATAAATTCGTTCATTTTTATTTCGAACGAACGAATTTCGAATAAATTCGTTCATTTTTTATTTCGAACGAACGAATTTCCGAATAATTTCTTTCATTTTTTATTTCGAACGAACGTTTTTCGAATAAATTCGTTCTTTTTTTTTATTTCGAACGAACGAATTTCGAATAAATTCTTTCATTTTTTATTTCGAACGAACGAATTTCGAATAAATTCGTTCATTTTTTATTTCGAACGAACGAATTTCGAATAAATTCGTTCATTTTTATTTCGAACGAACGAATTTCGAATAAATTCGTTCATTTTTATTTCGAACGAACGAATTTCGAATAAATTCGTTCATTTTTATTTCGAACGAACGAATTTCGAATAAATTCGTTAATTTTTATTTCGAACGAACGAATTTCGAATAAATTCGTTCATTTTTTATTTCGAACGAACGAATTTCGAATAAATTCGTTCATTTTTTATTTCGAGCGAACGAATTTCGAATAAATTCGTTCATTTTTATTTCGAACGAACGAATTTCGAATAAATTCGTTCATTTTTTATTTCGAACGAACGAATTTCGAATAAATTCGTTCATTTTTATTTCGAACGAACGAATTTCCGAATAAATTCGTTCATTTTTTATTTCGAGCGAACGAATTTCGAATAAATTCGTTCATTTTTATTTCGAACGAACGAATTTCGAATAAATTCGTTCATTTTTTATTTCGAACGAACGAATTTCGAATAAATTCGTTCATTTTTTATTTCGAACGAACGAATTTCGAATAAATTCGTTCATTTTTTATTTCGAACGAACGAATTTCGAATAAATTCGTTCATTTTTATTTCGAACGAACGAATTTCGAATAAATTCGTTCATTTTTTATTTCGAACGAACGAATTTCGAATAAATTCGTTCATTTTTTATTTCGAACGAACGAATTTCGAATAAATTCGTTCATTTTTTATTTCGAACGAACGAATTTCGAATAAATTCGTTCATTTTTTATTTCGAACGAACGAATTTCGAATAAATTCGTTCATTTTTTTATTTCGAACGAACGAATTTCGAATAAATTCGTTCATTTTTATTTCGAACGAACGAATTCCGAATAAATTCGTTCATTTTTTTATTTCGAACGAACGAATTTCCAGTAAATTCGTTCATTTGTTATTCCGAACGAACGAATTTCCTGTAAATTCGTTCATTTTTTATTTCGAACGAACGAATTTCGAATAAATTCGTTCATTTTTTTATTTCGAACGAACGAATTTCGAATAAATTCGTTCATTTTTATTTCGAACGAACGAATTTCGAATAAATTCGTTCATTTTTTATTTCGAACGAACGAATTTCGAATAAATTCGTTCATTTTTTATTTCGAACGAACGAATTTCGAATAAATTCGTTCATTTTTTATTTCGAACGAACGAATTTCGAATAAATTCGTTCATTTTTATTTCGAACGAACGAATTTCGAATAAATTCGTTCATTTTTATTTCGAACGAACGAATTTCGAATAAATTCGTTCATTTTTTATTTCGAACGAACGAATTTCGAATAAATTCGTTCATTTTTTATTTCGAACGAACGAATTTCGAATAAATTCGTTCATTTTTTATTTCGAACGAACGAATTTCGAATAAATTCGTTCATTTTTTATTTCGAACGAACGAATTTCGAATAAATTCGTTCATTTTTTATTTCGAACGAACGAATTTCGAATAAATTCGTTCATTTTTTATTTCGAACGAACGAATTTCGAATAAATTCGTTCATTTTTTATTTCGAACGAACCAATTCTGAATAAATTCGTTCATTTTTTATTTCGAACGAACGAATTTCGAATAAATTCGTTCATTTTTATTTCGAACGAACGAATTTGGAATAAATTCGTTCATTTTTATTCCAAACGAACGAATTTGGAATAAATTCGTTAATTTTCTATTTCGAACGAACGAATTCCGAATAAATTCGTTCATTTTTTATTTCGAACGAACGAATTTCGAATAAATTCGTTCATTTTTTATTTCGAACGAACGAATTTCGAATAAATTCGTTCATTTTTTATTTCGAACGAACGAATTTCGAATAAATTCATTCATTTCTTATTTCGAACGAACGAATTTCGAATAAATTCGTTCATTTTTTATTCCAAACGAACGAATTTCGAATACATTCGTTAATTTTCTATTCCGAACGAACGAATTTGGAATAAATTCGTTCATTTTTTATTTCGAACGAACGAATTTCGAATAAATTCGTTCATTTTTTATTTCGAACGAACGAATTTTGAATAAATTCGTTCATTTTTTTATTTCGAACGAACTAATTTCGAATAAATTCGTTCATTTTTTTTATTTCGAACGAACGAATTTCAGATAAATTCGTTCATTTTTATTTCGAACGAACGAATTTTCGAATAAATTCGTTCATTTTTTATTTCGAACGAACGAATTTCGAATAAATTCGTTCATTTTTATTTCGAACGAACGAATTTCGAATAAATTCGTTCATTTTTATTTCGAACGAACCAATTTCGAATAAATTCGTTCATTTTTATTTCGAACGAACGAATTTCGAATAAATTCGTTCATTTTTATTTCGAACGAACGAATTTCGAATAAATTCGTTCATTTTATTTCGAACGAACGAATTTCGAATAAATTCGTTCATTTTTATTTCGAACGAACGAATTTCGAATAAATTCGTTCATTTTTATTTCGAACGAACGAATTTCGAATAAATTCGTTCATTTTTTATTTCGAACGAACGAATTTCGAATAAATTCGTTCATTTTTTATTTCGAACGAACGAATTTCCGAATAAATTCGTTCATTTTTATTTTGAACGAACGACTTTCTTATAAATTCGTTCATTTTTATTTCGAACGAACAAATTTCGAATAAATTCGTTCATTTTTTATTTCGAACGAACGAATTTCGAATAAATTCGTTCATTTTTTATTTCGAACGAACGAATTTCGAATAAATTCGTTCATTTTTTATTTCGAACGAACAAATTCCGAATAAATTCGTTCATTTTTTATTTCGAACGAACGAATTTCGAATAAATTCGTTCATTTTTTATTTCGAATGAACGAATTTCGAATAAATTCGTTCATTTTTATTTCGAACGAACGAATTTCGAATAAATTCGTTCATTTTTTATTTCGAACAAACGAATTTCGGAAGAATTCGCGAATTTCGAATAAATTCGTTGATTTTTTATTTCGAACGAACGAATTTCGAATAAATTCGTTCATTTTTTATTTCGAACGAACGAATTTCGAATAAATTCGTTCATTTTTATTTCGAACGAACGAATTTCGAATAAATTCGTTCATTTTATTTCGAACGAACGAATTTCGAATAAATTCGTTCATTTTTTATTTCGAACGAACGAATTTCGAATAAATTCGTTCATTTTTTATTTCGAACGAACGAATTTCGAATAAATTCGTTCATTTTTTATTTCGAACGAACGAATTTCGAATAAATTCGTTCATTTTTATTTCGAACGAACGAATTTCGAATAAATTCGTTCATTTTTATTTCGAACGAACGAATTTCGAATAAATTCGTTCATTTTTATTTCGAACGAACGAATTTCGAATAAATTCGTTCATTTTTATTTCAAACGAACGAATTTCGAATAAATTCGTTCATTTTTTATTTCGAACGAACGAATTTCGAATAAATTAGTTCATTTTTTATTTCGAACGAACGAATTTCGAATAAATTCGTTCATTTTTATTTCGAACGAACGAATTTCGAATAAATTCGTTCATTTTTTATTTCGAACGAACGAATTTCGAATAAATTCGTTCATTTTTTATTTCGAACGAACGAATTTCGAATAAATTCGTTCATTTTTTTATTTCGAACGAACGAATTTCGAATAAATTCGTTCATTTTTTATTTCGAACGAACGAATTTCGAATAAATTCGTTCATTTTTTTATTTCGAACGAACGAATTTCGAATAAATTCGTTCATTTTTTATTTCGAACGAACGAATTCCGAATAAATTCGTTCATTTTTTATTTCGAACGAACGAATTTCGAATAAATTCGTTCATTTTTTATTTCGAACGAACGAATTTCGAATAAATTCGTTCATTTTTTATTTCGAACGAACGAATTTCGAATAAATTCGTTCATTTTTTATTTCGAACGAACGAATTTCGAATAAATTCGTTCATTTTTTATTTCGAACGAACGAATTTGGAATAAATTCGTTCATTTTTCATTTCGAACGAACGAATTTCGAATAAATTCGTTCATTTTTATTTATTTCAAACGAACGAATTTCGAATAAATTCGTTCATTTTTATTTCGAACGAACGAATTCCGAATAAATTCGTTCATTTTTTATTTCGAACGAACGAATTTCGAATAAATTCGTTCATTTTTATTTCGAACGAACGAATTTCGAATAAATTCGTTCATTTTATTTCGAACGAACGAATTTCCGAATAAATTCGTTCATTTTTTATTTCGAACGAACGAATTTCCGAATAAATTCGTTCATTTTTATTTCGAACGAACGAATTTCGAATAAATTCGTTCATTTCTTATTTCGAACGAACGAATTTCGAATACATTCGTTAATTTTCTATTCCGAACGAACGAATTCCGAATAAATTCGTTCATTTTTATTCCAAACGAACGAATTTGGAATAAATTCGTTCATTTTTCATTTCGAACGAACGAATTCCGAATAAATTCGTTCATTTTTTTAATTCGAACGAACGAATTTCGAATAAATTCGTTCATTTCTTATTTCGAACGAACGAATTTCGAATACATTCGTTAATTTTCTATTCCGAACGAACGAATTCCGAATAAATTCGTTCATTTTTATTCCAAACGAACGAATTTCGAATAAATTCGTTCATTTTTTATTTCGAACGAACGAATTTCGAATAAATTCATTCATTTTTTATTTCGAACGAACGAATTTCGAATAAATTCATTCATTTCTTGTTTGGAACGAACGAATTTCGAATAAAATAATTAATTTTCTATTTCGAACGAACGAATTCCGAATAAATTCGTTAATTTTCTATTTCGAACGAACGAATTTCGAATAAAATCATTAATTTTCTATTTCGAACGAACGAATTCCGAATAAATTCGTTCATTTTTCATTTCGAACGAACGAATTTCGAATAAATTCGTTCATTTTTTATTTCGAACGAACGAATTTCGAATAAATTCGTTCATTTTTTATTTCGAACGAACGAATTTCGAATAAATTCGTTCATTTTTTATTTCGAACGAACGAATTTCGATTAAATTCGTTCATTTTTTATTTCGAACGAACCAACTTCGAATAAAATCGTTCATTTTTATTTCGAACGAACGAATTTTGAATAAATTCGTTCATTTTTATTTCGAACGAACGAATTTCGAATAAATTCGTTCATTTTTATTTCGAACGAACGAATTTCGAATAAATTCGTTCATTTTTATTTCGAACGAACGAATTCCGAATAAATTCGTTCATTTTTATTTCGAGCGAACGAATTTCGAATAAATTCGTTCATTTTTTATTTCGAACGAACGAATTTCGAATAAATTCGTTCATTTTTTATTTCAAACGAACGAATTTCGAATAAATTCGTTCATTTTTTATTTCGAACGAACCAATTCCGAATAAATTCGTTCATTTTTTATTTCGAACGAACGGATTTCGAATAAATTCGTTCATTTTTTATTTCGAACGAACCAATTCTGAATAAATTCGTTCATTTTTTATTTCGAACGAACGAATTCCGAATAAATTCGTTCATTTTTTATTTCGAACGAACGAATTTCGAATAAATTCGTTCATTTTTTATTTCAAACGAACGAATTTCGAATAAATTCGTTCATTTTTTATTTCGAACGAACCAATTCCGAATAAATTCGTTCATTTTTTATTTCGAACGAACGAATTCCGAATAAATTCGTTCATTTTTTATTTCGAACGAACGAATTTCGAATAAATTCGTTCATTTTTTATTTCGAACGAACGAATTTCGAATAAATTCGTTCATTTTTTATTTCGAACGAACGAATTTCGAATAAATTCGTTCATATTTTATTTCGAACGAACGAATTCCCAATAAATTCATTCATTTTTTATTTCAAACGAACGAATTTCGAATAAATTCGTTCATTTTTTACTTCGAACGAACGAATTTCGAATAAATTTCCAATAAATTCATTCATTTTTTATTTCAAACGAACGAATTTCGAATAAATTCGTTCATTTTTTACTTCGAACGAACGAATTTCGAATAAATTCGTTCATTTTTTATTTCGAACGAACGAATTTCGAATAAATTCGTTCATTTTTTATTTCAAACGAACGAATATTCGAATTTCGAATATTCGAATGATGAATAATTTAAGCATCCATAGCAATATCGCGCAACTATGTACGAAGTGAGCGGCAATAACAAGTTGAATTCTTCTTCTAAAGCTTCATTTCCACCTACAAATGAAATTAATAAGGCACGACTCATCTCTAAACAACGCAAAGAATGCTACAAAATCATTTTTTTACGCTCTAACTTAGCCTCAGGAGCTTATTCGAGGTGCTGAACATGAATAAGAGGTCCACTTTCGTTGCTTCGAAAGATCACGGTAAGTATAGGGTAATTATATCGTTAAAGTCTCCGATATGACTGAAATTTTGTCTAGAGAAGCTACCCCTGAACCTTCTGAGATAAAAAGGAGCTCGACGCTCACTCCGATCTTCCCACTTTCCCGGAGACACGATATAGGCGAGTACTTGCCCTCCTGACACGAGAGCGTGCCCATCACGGGCAAAGCCTGCCCCCAAAAAGATGCTGGACGCTCAAGACGCTAGTTTCCAAGGGAGGCATACGACGCGGTTCGGAGCCAGGACACGGATGAAGGCAATGCCTTCTGTTCAATTGCCCAATTTCGCGGTACTTGGCTTCGCCTGGACGCTGAAGGCCCTGCTCAATCGCTGGTGGCCCCAGTTGGTGCTTGGTGCACTGGCCGGGTCGCGTGTTGGCGTGCGGCCGCGTCGTGCACCGGTGCGTGAGTACATTTTTGAAAGCAAAAAGCTCAGAGGGGCTTATCACCAGGGCAGGAAGCAGCTACTCGCCCACTACAGTCGCTACTGCCCCCGCGATAGCTACTACCGTGGGCGACAAAACTTCGGATTTTGCGCTCCACGGCCACTATCCCGCTGGCGGCTTTCAGCGGGGCGTGGAGCGCGTTTTCTTCTGAGCCACTAATCCTTGACAAATTGCGGAAAGGACAAGAGATTCTTAATCCACAGCTCAGAAAGGCCTCTTGGCGAAGTTTTAGCCAAATCGGTGCTATCACTAGAAGGGGGGGGGGAGTACCAATTGCCATCCCACTAGGGCTCGCCCATTTTTCCGTGCCGCCGCGCAATTGTAACACCAATCCGGGGTTTCCTCCCCTGCCAGAAGCGTTCCGGCGCGGAGAAATTGGTGTAGCTATATGCAGTGGACAAGTGGCCCCGACTGGCGAGATAGCACGGCCAAATCTAAAACGTCGACAAACCACTGCACTTCGCCGCAACCTCCCGTAACACCGGAAACGGATGTCAAATTTGTGCTTAGCACCCCCAAAGGTTGTTATCGCGGCCACTTGGCCACCTCTATTTCTCCGCTTCGCAACGATTTCGAAAGGGAAAGAAAGCCCCTGGTTGGTGTCATAGGTTCGTTGGGGTGGAGACAACGGTCCGAGAGGTGAAGGTTGTTTAGGATACCTGAGTGGGGAATGGTGAAGGCTCCCTATAGATTTGCGACTTCAAAATTTGACGTTTTCTTAATCCTCTTTTCCTTGCATTCAATGTATTTTTATTTTTAATCATTAAAATTCTGAAACATTTTTTTCGTCAGATGAGCTCCTTTAGAAATTCACTATTCTTAATGAAATGATCTGCGTAGGTCATGATGAATTTCCTTTAAGCTGCCTTGAAGTCAAAATTTCTCAGAAAATTTCTCCAAGCGATTTTTGGAAAACTACCTGTTCTTCGCTCATACCATTTTTACCCTTCTGGATGGATCTTTGAATAGAGCTGTTTCCGAAATATTCATGAAATTTTGCGTCAAATAATGTTTTCAATTTGAGAAAATACGTTCCCAATCTCTAAACCGATTTCAGTTTATGAATTAACGTTTCTTTCACTAAAAGCAATCAGTTTTTCATCCATAACTTTTTTACTCTAGGAGACAGCCCTCTCGTGAAGAATGTTTTCGGAATCCACATAAAATTCTGCGTCGAATAGTGTTTCCAGTTTGGAGAAAATATTTTCTCGATTCTTCAGCCTAACTCATTTTACGAAACAACGGTTTTTCGCCTATAACTCTTTAACCGTTGAAGATAGGGTTTCAGAGAAGGTTGTTTCTGAAATCTCTGTAAAATTTGGCGTTGAATGACATATCGGGTTCCTAACTTTGCTTGCTCCATAAGCTAGGTAGGTCGGTGGGGCCGAGCTCTATAGTTATCGCTCCAGCCGCGAAGCGGCTGGAGAGGTTTGGTTTTGCCCGGGACTTGTGATCACTTAGAATTCTGTAAAGTAGTTAATAAAACCTGTTAAACAAATTCCCCAGAGATTTCCATCGGGATATAGGTGAGAGGGTCCAGGAGACACGTGCTGGCAAAATTTGAGCCCAATCGCTTCAAAACTAACAGAGTTAGATCGGCGATACTTTAGCGAAAATTCTTGTTGTGCGTGTAACTCGTTGCTGCTTCCTGCTTCCTGCTTCCTGCTTCGCGCTTCGTGCTTCGCTCCTCCTCGTGCGTTACGCACCCTTAGTAGTGGCCACTGGCAATGGTCGCAAGCGATCAGTTGGGCAGGCAGGTAAGTTGGTATGTGGACAGATAAGCGGGCTGGTGAGTAGGTAGACAATGAGTACTTGATGTTTAACATTAACTACTTCACCTTTTACTAGTTATCATATCAAGTGATATTATCAGTTGGTAGATCAAATCGCTAAAACACGACGTAGGCTGTACTTTTCGATGGGAAGGGACAGGGGAAGTGACTAACAAGTTTGTTACTTACTGTTTCACATTAACTACTTTACTTCTTACTGCTTATCATATCAAGTGATATTATCAGTTGGTAGATCAAATCGCTAACACACGTTGTAGGCTGTACTTTTCGGTGGGAAGGGACAGGGATAGTGACTAACAAGTTTGTTACCTACTGTTTCACATTAACTACTTTACTTCTTACTGCTTATCATATCAAGTGATATTATCAGTTGGTAGATCAAATCGCTAAAACACGTTGTAGGCTGTACTTTTCGATGGGAAGGGACAGGGATAGTGACTAACAAGTTTGTTACTTACTGTTTCACATTAACTACTTTACTTCTTACTGCTTATCATATCAAGTGATATTATCAGTTGGTAGATCAAATCGCTAAAACACGTTGTAGGCTGTACTTTTCGATGGGAAGGGACAGGGATAGTGACTAACAAGTTTGTTACCTACTGTTTCACATTAACTACTTTACTTCTTACTGCTTATCATATCAAGTGATATTATCAGTTGGTAGATCAAATCGCTAAAACACGTTGTAGGCTGTACTTTTCGATGGGAAGGGACAGGGATAGTGACTAACAAGTTTGTTACCTACTGTTTCACATTAACTACTTTACTTCTTACTGCTTATCATATCAAGTGATATTATCAGTTGGTAGATCAAATCGCTAAAACACGTTGTAGGCTGTATTTTTTCGTAGGGTAGGGAGAGGGGAAGTGCCTAACAAGCTTGTTACTTTCTAATGACATCATCAAAGTGCCTGGGGTTACATGGGGCTTCCGACAACGTTATCAGGACGTCGTGCCCAGGTTTGCCAAGTGCATAGGGCATCTGCCGACGTCATCAGGACGTCGTGCCAAGTGCATACGGCATCTGATGACGCCATCAGGACGTCGCGCAAAGTACATAGGGCATCTGATGACGTCGGCAGGATGTCGTGTAAAGTAGACAGGGCATCTGATGATGTCATAAGGATGTCATGTAAAGTACAGAGAGCATGTTACGACGTCATTAGGACGTCGTAAAGTGAGTCGCGCGTCGCTTGTAGCGTGCGGAACAAGTCGATTACTTACTGATTATTATATCAATCCATCTTATTGAAAAATATTGAAGTATTTCCAGAGATATTACTTCGTAATATCAAGAAAAAGTGAACAATTCTATCAAAAAGGGGTCTTCCAAGCGAAAGAGGTTTGGTTGGCGTCAAAAACGTTCCAACAAAAAGGGAACAATAGGCAAGTAGGATGATAAGAGTCTACAAAAAGTGAACAAAATTTTCTGAGACTGATTTTCTTGGCCGATACTTCTCAACAGCGAAAACAAACCGTTGTGGTATTTTACGAGGAAGAGTTTAGTGTCTTTCGGAAAAAGGGCTTCTATTCGTTTCACGAGATTTTACGGGAATACTCTTGCTCAATGCTGTATTTCTATTCTATAGTTTCGCTTTTCCTTACAGCTAGACCTAACCGTCTGTCTAGGTCTTTACGACATCATCTTCTATTCTGATGGTAAGTATTAGGTTTACATGCACATACATTTTAACGGTTCTCGCGTAGTCAGGACCATTTTCGGAACCACAAAGTGCTTCCTTGTAGAACACAGCAACGGTTTTTTTCGCTGTCAAAAAGTATCGGCCAAGAAAGTCAGTCTCAGAAAATATTGTTCACTTTTTGTAGACTCTTATCATCCTACTTGCCTATTGTTCCCTTTTTGTTGGAACGTTTTTGACGCCAACCAAACCTGTTTCGCTTGGAAGACCCCTTTTTGATAGATCTCCATAGGGTGCTCTCGTCTCTATGGTGTAAGTAGGAGACGCAGAGTTCTCCTGGAGCCAACAACGGAGCTCGGCTTTACCGACCTGGCTGGCTTATGAAGCAAGCGAAATTAGGAACCCGCTATGTCATTCGACGCAGAATTTTACGTAGATTTCAAAAACGACGTTCACCAAAATCCTATCTCCAAAGGGTAAAGAGTTATAGGCGGAAAACCGGTGCTTCGTAAAATGGATTAGGCTGAAGGATCGAGAAAATACTTTTCCAAACTGGAAGCACAAGTTGGCGCAGAATTCCATCGAGATTCTGAAAACAAGCTTCAACAAAGGTCGACCTCTAAGCACAGAAAAGTTATGGACGAAAAACCGATAAATTCAGACGAAAAAAAATGCACTTTATAAACTGAATTCGGCTGGAAGAAGGAAAACTCATTTTTCAGAACTGAAAGTGTTTTTCAATGCAGAATTATAGGTGAATACCAAGAACAACTTTCACCAAAGGTCTATCTTTGAGCACAAAAAAGTTATGAACGAAAAATCAGCAGTGACACCCACCCAATCTTTAAAGGGACTTGCATGAGTGTTGGGTCACTTTCATTCTTTTTCGGGCCGTTTCGCTGCTTGTCACCGGTTCTCCCGATGGTGAAGGTTCCCCATTTCACCTGCCCAGGGGTGAAGGTTAGTGGAGTACATGGCTCCGCCCTACGAAGCTATGGTTGGTGTTATCATTGCATTGCGCAGCGGAATGAAAAAATGGGCGTGGCCAAGTTTGATTGCCATGTGGCTCCCCCTGTTAGAACCGCCCTAGTAGCCTCATCAGGGAAAAATTTAGCTCCTGCGTTCGGAAAAATGGAACAATGGAGTAGTGAAGAAAATGAATTAAGTCTTGAAAGTTATGTCGATTCCTTCATACGGAGCTGATTTTCATATTTTTTTAAAATCAGCTCGGGAATTCAAATTCGAATAACGTTCGAATATTCACCTCTGCGAATAATCGATTTTGAATAATGTTCGAATATTCACCTTTTCCGAATAGTCGAATTCGAATAATATTCGAATATTCACCTCTTCCGAATAGTCGAATTCGAATAATATTCGAATATTCACCTTTTCCGAATTGTCGAATTCGAATAATATTCGAATATTCACCTTTTCCGAATAGTCGAATTCGAAAAATGTTCGAATTTTCACCTTTTCCGAATAGTCGAATTCGAATAATGTTCGAATTTTCACCTTTTGCGAATAGTCGAATTCGAATAATGTTCGAATTTTCATCTTTTGCGAATAGTCGAATTCGAATAATGTTCGAATATTCACACTTTTCGAATATTCGAATGTTCGAATAAAAATTCGTTCGAAAAATTCGAATATTTATTCGAACTCGAATATTCGATCCTCACTCTACTACCTACCGCTCCTGCGGTCGCGGGCTTCGTTAGCAGGTTGGGATGCAGCAGAATTGACGTTTCAACTTTTTACCGACTCCC